>JAKSYS010000430.1:0-53512 GCA_022925895.1 Fragilaria crotonensis
TTGGGAGCCAACTTGGTGGCAAAGTATCTTGGAGAAGAAGGACTTGAGGACGCCTCGCTGTGTGGCCGGTGGCATCAGTTTGGGAAATCCCTTGCACCTCCATAGCGGACACATTCAATTTCCGTGGGGTCACATTTTGAGCCTGGGAGCACGCAAGACCATTTTGGAAAATATAATGATTATGCGGCAAATGACGTCGTCGTTTTTTCCAAAGAGAATCCGCATGGCCCTCATGGCATCCACTATTGCTAAATTCGATGAAGCCTTGGCCCCCATCTTTATTCGAAATAATCCGATTCCTCCGTTTGAACCGCAGATCGGTTACGAGAATGCGGAACAATACTGGGAGGATGCAAGTTCCTACCGGTACGTTGCTCACATTTCAGTACCATTCTTGCAGTTGTCGTCCGAAGATGACTTTTTGGTCTCCACCTCGTCGAGTCAGAAACTAAACTACAGTTTGTCGAACCCCAATATTTTGGTTGTCAATACTCGTTGCGGTGGACATCTTGGTTGGCGTGAATGTCCGCCAGATCACAAATTTGGACTCGGAACGAGTTGGGCGGATCGAGCAACGGTGGATTTCATTGAGGCCGTACTCAAGGCTAGTGTCGAAGTCGATAACAAAACAATGACTGAAACAAATGCCAGAAAGCTCAAATTGATGCGCACGTCTGCTGAAGAGGAAGCAGCACTTCTGAAATCGAGGCTCTAGATTGCACATATCTTTTGAATAATCAAGCACTTCCTGTTGTGTATCTTCAAAACGTTGTGGATTTGAAAATTGTAGTAAGCTATTAATGTCATGGTCTTACCTAAGAACTCAATGCAAACATGTGTTAGTGTGTATGACCTGGGAGAAATTTGTGTGCACAGGTAAACTTGGTTCATTCAAAAGCACCCAGTTCATCTTCAATATCATCTGGCATTCTGAGCGTCGTGGTCGTCACGGACGGAGGTTGCAATCTTTCCTTCGCTGTTTCCAAGGACTGCAATGGTTCGCTTTGCAGTAGCTCCGTCACTCGATCCCACACGCTTGTCAACATTCTGCGCTCTCAGTATTCCCACAATTACGGCCTCCATAGCGCCCAGAATCGAGTCCCGGTTGATTTCCATTGGGCGATTGTCTTCTAAAGTTTTGAGAATCCCACGCAATCGTTCCCTTTCTTCCTCTGAAAGACGCTGAAACGCTCGGATGGCATCTTGCTCCGCATCTCCCAGTGGTCCTGGTAAGGCAGCATCCTTGGGACGGAGCGGTCGTTTCATTTGTGAAAGTTCCTTTTCTTTTGCACGTCTTTGTTCTGCCTTGAAAATCTCAAAGACCGCGGCCTCCACTTCACCCAGTGGCCCTGGAACATCCATAGGCCGGACCGACGACCCTCGCTGTTGGGACTGCTCGTAGCGCAAGGTCTCAGCATTAGTAAGATCCTTCAAGGCCTTGTAAAGTCTATGTTCTGCATCTCCCAAGGGTCCCCTCTGAGCCTCGTCCATATCCTTCGGTCTGAGGATTCCCATCGATTTGCGGAGCCGTTCGGAATCCCTAATCGCATTAAAAAACTGCACCACAGTCGATTCGATATCTGCCAGTGGCCCTCCGTGTCCACCATCCACTTCCATGGGTCGCACCAGCACTCCATTCTGATCAAAAATAAGTTGCGCTCTCCGTCCTTCTTCTTCAATAACTCCTTTCAACCACGACACCGCGGAATCCTCCGCCCTTCCCAGAGGCCCCACGAATTGTTGCGGCGCATCCATGGGACGATAGTATCCGGGAGACGGATCGCCGCGCATGCGAGCCAAGGATGCTCCAAGAGCCGATCGGCCGTCATGGCCTTGAAGACCCCGAACGCCACTTGTAATCTTCGAGCGAGAGTTCCGCCAAGTGGCGGATGAATCGCGACAAATGTCGCCCAAATTGCGGGGTTTGTAGATATTACTATTCGTAGTAGCAGAAGGAGTACTGCTGGAAGACGTTGGGGTGTCGTCATCGTCGTCGTTGGCGGCTGTCATGTGTCGTTGTTGACATTGTTTTCGCTTGTGATCTCTCTTGACATTGTAACGGTCGTTTGTTTGACGGACCAGGAGCAGCTATGAAACACTCCCCGGGGCCAAGAAGTGCCATCACTGCGACAAGGTACACAACGCGCTTTGACCTTGTTGCCATTGTGGAGTGATGCCGTGTATCTTGCACTTGTATGCTGAAAGAAGTGATGATATGTATCACGTAATCCTTGATGCTTGCAGTTTGTTCATTTTGTGCCTCGTGTCTCGTGTCGCGTGTCTCGTGTTCTTTTCCACGGGCTCGGTGGTCGGTGCCCATGCAAAATGCAAACATTGCGTCTGCAATCCAGGTCAGGCGTCACGTGTCACGTGACGTGGTACTAATACCAGGTGCTCCTAAGAGAAATTCTGTACTGTACATGGTACTCAGTACCTTGTCCAGCTGCGTATTTGTATTTGTACGTGCTCCGGAGTATGACATTTACATTCAGAATTCGACATGACGACGTCCTCCAGTAGAACATACGATACTGCTATCACCTCCACGCTACGAGGTCGGAGCTGTTCTTGTTGGGGGTCAAACAATACGTCATGCAGCATGTCTGAGCCGAATTGGATATATGCATATGGTTCCCATGTTCATCGCCTGTAAACAACCTGCTTCAACAGTAACATGAAAGCCGGTACAGTAGTGCCCGAACCTTACGAGAACCCCAAATACGAGACACGGCAGGAAATGGCACCTCGTAAAACCTGAACTACGACGAGTAGAAACCTCTAAATCCTAATGGATTATCTCCACTCTGCAATGTAGACTTCATAGGTGTCCTCTCCCACATTCGATTGCGTCAAATCAGTTACCGGTTCATGCCACGCCACATCCCCCAACTGGCTGGATGTCGTCCAACGGACTGCCGCCCCACCGCCGCCTCCAATCGACTTCTGCACCATGCTCGGTTTTACAACAACTGTCAAATGGAAAAATGCGTACGTGGTAGTCACACTCTCTCCCGGTGCCAACACCAACCGATACACCCGGCACTTATCTCGCGTCTTGATACACTCGTGGAACTGTGCCAGTAGCGGAATGGCAGCCGTCACCGGTGGTTGCCGCAACACTTCCGCGTCGATGCACAGCATTTCGACCGACGACGTATTCGTAATCTTATGAACCAATGGTGGTCCCTCCGTCTTGTGAAGGCCCATTCGAACTTCTCCAAATCCCATACAATCGCATTGAGGATCGCGGCCCTGAACGTGATTCACCACACTCAGGCCGTTGTCGTCATTCACGAGGAAAAAGTACAAACTGTCTTCGGCATGCCGATGCGCCAACGTTGTATCGTTGGGCGGAAATGAGACTCGAAGAACGCGAACATATTCATTGAAAGGACTATCTTGTGCCGCGGCTCGAACCGACCTCGACAATCTCGTCAAGCGTGCCGTCTGCCATCCTCCAATACTCACCAACTTGGGATCCCTCCTTCGATGAGCTCGATCCTACAGGAACACCGGTTATACTCTCGTACACCTTGACTACTTGAGAGTCATCGCTCTGACTCAATCCTAATCCTTGACCACAAATGAATTGCTGTAGGGCCGCAGATGCCACAGGTATCGGCGATTTCAACGCCTTGGCTTCCGAGTAGACGATATCCAGATCCTTCACAAAAATTTCAAGTGCACTCATGACTGGCACTCCATCGCCTCCTCGTTCCTCAGTCGCAAGCATCCGCGCTCCTCGATCTTGAAACATCCAACTCGCACCAGCCGCACCATTCACGATTTCGTACATTTGATGCGGATCCAGTCCGGCCTTGGCTGCCAACGCCAACGCCTCGGCTGCTGCACAAATGTGAACTCCAGCCAACAACTGGTGCACCATTTTGGCAGTCGACGCCATTCCGACGCCACCTTTCTTACTAGTACCGGTAGTCTTAATGACGTGAATGTGGCGGGCCAGCGCTTGGAGGATGGGCCAGACGGCGTCGTGGATGTATTGTTGCGGAATGTTGTCGTCGTCATCAAGAGTAGTAGTACCAGTAGTAGCATTAGCAACATCGGCGTCGTCGTGGCGTTGCTTAGAGGAAACCATGAGCGTCAAATCACCAGCACGAGCTCGAACGGGGCCGCCACTAATCGGACAGTCCACAAAGTGGATGGATGCCGCTTGGAAGCGGGCTTCCGCTTGTCTGGCCCATGTCGGAGTCACGGTTGAACACAAAATGACGAAACTATCGGCGGAGAGGAGGTGGAGCAAGTTCTTGTCATCATTGGATCCGAAGCAAACTTGCTCGCATTGTGATTCATTCACCAGCACTAGCAAGACGACGTTGGTATCCGCCGATATGGCCTCCTCCAAACATGTTGGAGGGTGTGCCATTGTTGGAGCTTTGTTAACCTCCTTGGCCTCCTCAAACAAAGCCTCTACGAGTTCCGTTGCTCGATCGTATCCGACCAGTTGGGCTACAGCATCGGAGGCGAGCAAGGCACGGGCCATGCCTCCGCCCATGGCCCCAATGCCGACAACAGTCACGTGGAATGACATGCTTTTTAAATGATGAGCCGAACTTGCTCAAGTCTCCGTCTTCGATGACGACAAATCATGCATCACTCATGTTGTCAGAAGATTCAACTCTATGTACTAGCGCAAACTCATCGTACGCAGTACCTGTCCTTGTACGACAGTATGCATAGTACAGGCAAGACCGAATACCGGCATACCCCCACAAAACGAGACCAGTTTCATACGTCATCGTTCCCTTTTACTACTATGATACCACGGGATTCGATTCCCATTTATCGTGCCCCGCTACGCGCCTTTGGGAACGGACTGGAATCACACGACTTGCCTTATCTGCTATCTACACCTGTAAATCACAGTATTGTAACTAATAAGTATCAGAACTCTTCTGTTTCCCAGGTAGCTCTTAAGATCTCATTCAATTTAAAGTTCTTTCTTCGACCTTTATGAGTCTACATGTCTCATAAAATATAAACCTCAAAAAGAAAATTGCGCATCATGGCACCAAAAGTCGACAACAGCATGAATGTGAATCTTCAGGACATCAAAAAGGAGATCCCCCCGATGACGACGACCCCACACGTCCCAGAGCTCGCCTCGAAGCGCCAGGTCCGTGGCGCGGCATGGGCCGGTGGAATTGCCGGTCTATGCGTTGGCGGTCCGATTGGAGCCATTCTCTTGTGCTGGGGA
This sequence comes from Fragilaria crotonensis, assembly GCA_022925895.1. Lineage (NCBI taxonomy): Eukaryota > Bacillariophyta > Fragilariophyceae > Fragilariales > Fragilariaceae > Fragilaria > Fragilaria crotonensis. The sequence goes on from JAKSYS010000430.1 coordinate 5,216, forward strand.
GGAATGCATTTGGCGAAAAAGAATGATGGCGATGCAGGGGATTTCTGCAGAAAAGCTGGTGACTTTACATTTCGTATGGGAGATTCCATCAAGAGAGAGTGGAAGGAGGCTCATCCAAAGCACAGCGAAGCCCAAGTACAAGTGCAAGGGGAAGCAAAGCATCTCAGTTGAAAGAATGTAGGACAACGTACCCAGGGATAACCTTACTCGCACTCAACTCTAAGAACATCGTTAAATTGGACAACACATCTTATCATTCTCTCTAGCTAGCACGTTCTAATAGACAGGCAATGGAGTTTGCATATATGTTCAATAAAATCCAGCATAGCAACCTATGTTCACACCGTCGACAGAATATAATAAGCATGGAACACTTACAGACTTACAGTGGCGTGCGTGGACATCGGACTACCGTTGCAGTGTTGGAGTACGATACACAGTACTACTACCAGGTAATAGTTGTGCCACGCCTGGACCGCGGGACTCAGTCATTTTGCCGTACTGTATCGTATGTAGGCAGTACAGTCGGTTTTCGACGAACATAGGCGAATGGCACGACTTCAGAATCGATGTTTTGGCGGGAACCAAATCACAACAGTGAGTTCTCGTTTTAGGTTTTACATGCATCTCATTCAAATCATAAAACCAAAGAAGGAAAACCATTCAGACTGTCGAGTATATTGATTGATCATGGCACAGAAAACTGACCAAGACTACGAATCGAAAACTATCAAAGAACCCCTTCTTCCAGACGGTACTGTATTGGAAGCCATTGAAGCTGTCGAACTTGCGTCGAAGCAACAGGTTTACGGTGCCGCTTGGGCCGGCGGCATAACCGGCCTATTGATTGCAGGTCCTATTGGAGCCGTTCTGCTGGGCTGGGGAGGAGTTCATTTGGCGAAAAAGAATGCTGGTGATGCCGGAGACTTCTGCAGAAAGGTGGGAGATTTCATGCATCGGATCGGAGGTGCCATAAAGAAAGAATGGAAGGAGGCTCGTTCGAAGAACAGCGGCGATGACGACTTACAGCCGAAGGAGCTTAGTTGAAGGCATGTAAAATCCACAACCTACTAAGCATACGAGTTACTTGCAAGAGCTCATGGTTCTATAGTACCTGGCAGGAATTTGATAAATTCTAATTGTGTAAAGGGTAAAGGTACCTTCATATATCAGAGGCCGTCTAACTTGAATTGAACAAGAACGCCTCATAAAAGCTTTGCGCAGCATCAAACGTGCGATTCAGGATGTCTCCGTCCTCAGACTTTTGTATCCCAGATAAGCGGATATCCTTTTCGAGCAATGCCTGCTTCCGCGCTTCGCGTGCTCCGGTCCATTAAGTTCAACGACGCACTTGACCTGCACTTGATCCACACTCTGGTACAGCCATGCGCGTTCGTGATAGATATCCTTGATACTGGCACCCTCATCAGCCAGGAGAGCCGTTAATCGGGATATTCCACCAGGTCTATCCGACACGGTGGCATAAAATTGCAAAGACGGTTGTCGGCAGACAAACCGCGGTCCAGAACACGACCAAGAACAGTCGTGTCAATGTTACCTCCGCATAGCGGCACCACAATATTCTTACCCTTCATGTCCGGGCGATCAAGTTTACCACCTGGAAGAAGAGCGGCTAGACCGATGCTCCACCACCCTCGACAACCATCTTTTCTTGTTCGATCAGTCTCAGTACGGCCAATGAGATCTCCTTCTCAGTACAAGTAACACATTCATCAACGTAGTGACGAGCAACTTCAAATGCATGAGGTCCGACCATCGGCACTGCCAAACCGTCCGCCAATGTTGGAGTCATCGGAACTTGGACAGGCTTTCCTGCCTTCAGAGCACCGATGTAGGAAGCACAAAACTCGGGCTCAACCCCAATGACCTATAACGAGGACAAGCGGTTGTGAGGGTGTCATGTAAGCATTTCAAGTGTCAGCCTGTCGGTTCAAACACAGTTTCCCAGCTTACCCTCGCTTCTGGCTTCAATGTCTTGACACTGCAAGCAATGCCAGCAATAAGACCAGCTCCTCCGACTGGAACAACGACAATATCGACGTTCGGAACGTCATCGATCAACTCAATTCCAATCGTACCTGCCCCCGCAATAATTGGAGGGTCGTCGTACCCATTGACGTACGTCAAGCCCTCTGACTGAACAAGAGTCTCGGCGTACGTTTTGCTTCTCCTATGCATACCTTCAATAATGATACGCGCGCCGAATTTACGGCACTTGTCTACCTTGGCGAGGGGCGCCACGGTGGGCATTACAACAGTCACAGGAATGCCCAACTCCCTTCCGTGGTACGCCAGAGCAAGTGCATGGTTTCCAGCGGACGCCGCAATGACACCTCGTTGCGCTGAGGCTGGGTCTCTGTTCTTGAGTTTTAAAATAGCATTGCGGGCTCCTCGCTCCTTGAAAGATCCTGTGAACTGCCGAAATTCCGGTTTGAGGTAAATGTTTGCGCCAATGATTTCCGACAGAAAGACAGATTTTTCGCACTTGGTCCGCACCACACCGTCGCGAATGGCAACGTGAGCACGGGAGATGTCGGCAAAGGTGACGGGAAGATTATCCCGGATGATACGGTCACGCTCGCGTTCGTCAACAGCAGGTGAAGGAACAACAGCTTCGTTGTCTGCTTTGCTACTGTCGTCATGGGCGGAGAAAGAGCGAGTCGCATTCGGAAGCACGTTGGAGCGTCTCCGAGCTACAACTGCGGCGCTGCGACGGACAAGTACGGTCGTGAACATGGTGTACAGTCAAACAATGGATCAGAAACAAGGTCAGTATAGAATGATCCTTGCTATGAGATCTATGGGTGATCTTCAATATATCTTCTGTTCTGTTTCGTGTGTTGCGCTGAAATGTCAACTTTGTTTCCGCTTCGATGACGTCTGTCAGGAAGGCAACGTCATCATTACGCAACGCCTTCTCAATCCTTATCCTTCGAGAGGTTGACGAAGAAAAAATGCTATTCATACAGCGTATGATATGTACATATACGGGAGTACTCCGAGTACTTGCGTAGTAGTACATGTACTGCATTACGGTAGCACTTGGTACAAGTACTGCCGTACTGCAGACTACTCGCAACTCGCAATTCGTTCGTACAGTAGGATTATGTGAACGAATTGAACGCGTACGAGTGTACGAGTACTGCAATAACTCCGACTACTGTAGTACCCTTCTACCGTACGCCAACTTCGTGGAGACCGCTTCAACAATGCATTATGCGCCGCATCATGAATTCGTAGTAAATGATGCTGTAATCTGTAATAAGGAATTCCTGGGTGGACAATAGGTGGCAAAGCGCTGAGGATGGTCAAGAAAGGAAATGCTCAGATGTGTGATGTGTGTTTACTATTGAAGGTGTGAGTACGCCCTCTTGGTACCTGCTGAAGCGTGTCCATGGTGGTCACCATCGCCAGGTTTCCAATTCCATTCTCCTTTCGCTGCTGCGCTTGCAATTTTCAATTCTTCCAAGTACAGATTACTCATTGCTTTTAGCTGCAATTCTCCCCGGCACAATTCTAAAAGCGGAAGCTGAAGGGCTTGACTCCAGCTGAAACTTAAATTCCAGGGTACCTTGCCCTTCGCCCTATTAATGGCACTCAGTCTGGCAGCTGCTTGCTCTAAAGGTTGACCTCCCGAAAGATAATTAGCACCCTTCATAGCCACTGGAAAGCTCTGTTCCAGAACATAGATATTGGCCGCAGCAATTTCCTCGACTGAGTAGAACGTTGGACAGTCACGACCTGGATTTATCATATTGGGCTTCAAGGTGCATCCTGCCAAATGCACACCATGGTCCATCATGGCCTTGAAGAGCTCAGAATGAACTCGACAGCTAACTTCAACGGCATCTGCCAACGAATGCGTCCCCTTCAGACTCACATCTGGCTCTACAATAGGCATTAGACCTTCACTTTGACAGATCAAGGCGTACCGAGCGAGGTCGTGCATGTTCGACCGGATGGCCAGAGCAGTGGGCCGTCCTGCATCCATGTCGATGACAAGAGGAGATCGCCATTTGGCAAAACGAGCACCGGCCTTGTAGTACTCCTGGCATCGGAGGGCAAGCGAATCGAGGCCTTGCATGACAGTGTCACCGTTGCACCCCGGTAGGTTGTAGACCTGTGCAGCACGATAATGAGGAGTTATGACGAGGAATTGTTAAGCGAAAAACGCCTGCAGTGTACGCCTACCTTCAAATGAGGTTTCACTCCTGGAACGATGCCCTTCTCTGTCAAGAGTTCCGGAAACAACTTTCCGCTAGCGTCCGACTTTTGGTACAAAGTCTCGGGGTCCAGAATTGCGGCACAGAGGTATTCTTCGCACCTGAGCCTCAAAGAGCATCTGCCGATACTTTCTGCGATTCTCTTCCTCGTTTTGATCCCCACAGCTTCGAAGCGTTCTCCAATTGTACCAGGGCCTTCATCGCAAGCTGTGATGCCTTTTCCAGGAGTCGCTATTGCAAGTGCAGTTTTCTCCAAGGCGACCTTTTGCTCATGCGTGAGGAAGCTCTTCCCAAAGGAGAATCCAGATGGAGCGGCATGGTTCAGCAATAATCATAAAGAGGCAACAACCGCTAAGTGTGAGGCTTGCATTTTGCATTGTCAACGACAGGCAGTTCGCACTTTGTCGGCAGTCGGCGGTCGGACACATCACTTACGACTATCGGCCGAATGCGCTGATGTGCGAACTGTAGTACTTAGTACTTGTACCGATACTACTCCAAGCTCGGAGTACAAGTACCAGGTACCAGGTACCAGGTATCGTACTAGTACAAGGTACAAGAACCTACGCATACTTGTGCTAGTCGACGAGAACAAAATTGCATACTCCTATGATATGTCATATGCATAGTGTATGTAACGTAGAACGTAGACTACTGGTACTGGTAGTCGTAGCTCGTAACTGATACATGGTACCGGTATAGCGTCCAGCGGTCCAGTGTCCAGTGGACCGTAGACACTGTATGTTCGTTTGTCTTCTTGCTTTCTTGAGCAATCCATGCGAAACGGGCGTTCTGGATAAGCGGCAATGCGAACCTTCAAAACCAAAATGCGAAGGTTGCTCGTTCTCAGTTCGCATGTCTCGTGCCTCACAAATACGACTAGTAAACATCAAGTAGAAAAAAAATCGATCAACACGAAATAGAGGTCACGCGAAATCACGATGTTGGCACTTCATGTTCTGCGTCGAATGTCAACTAGAAGTTCTGCGCTCACAGCGACCAGGTTGATGGTTTGCCAACTCGAGGGTGTCAGTTCGCTCTCGATCTGGTTGGACGGACGTCTGCCGATCTTTCCGGTTGGCAGACGACATAAGTCGACCGTCGCGGATGCCTATGATGAAGACAGGTCAAGGCAAACTCGACTTGAAATCCCTCAGCGAATTCGGCAAAAGGTTATCAGTGCTGCGGACGCCGTGTCCCTTATAAACGACGGTGACACTGTATGTGTCTCTGGTTTCGTTTGTCAGGGAGCACCTGAAGCAGTCCTCAAAGCGCTCGGCGAACGATACAAGGAAACAAATTCACCCAACAATCTCACTCTTTTGTTTGGCGGCGGACCTGGCGACTTCGACAAAAGAGGTCTTAATCACCTCGCCCAACTTCCACCCGAAGGAAGTAGCGCACCTCCTATGCTTCGCCGCACTATCGGCTCTCATTACGGGCAGACACCCATGGTGGCCCGCTTGGCTCTGGACGAGATAGTTGAAGCCTGGACGCTGCCAATGGGGTCGGTTTCGCGAATGCTTCGAGCTCAATCAACCCATTCACCCGGGCATATCACAACTATTGGCCTTGGCACTTATGTAGACCCAGACTTATCTGGAGGGGCAGCAAATGAATCAGCGAAAAGGAGCCCCTTCAACAAGCAATTAGTGACAAAGATTTCACTCGACGATCAAAATTTTCTCATGTACAAGGCACTTCCTGTCAACGTTGCTATCATTCGGGGAACGACTGCCGATGGCCAAGGCAACATCTCGATTGAACACGAGTCCCTCAAGTGCGATCAAATGACTACGGCTGCTGCCGCGCGTAATTCTGGCGGCATCGTCATCGCCCAAGTCAAAAGAGTCGCTGCAAACTGCTCATTGCCTTCAAGAACCATCGCTGTACCTGGAGCACTAGTCGATTGCGTTGTAGTAGTGGACACTGAGGACCACGACACTCTCCATCCGATGAGCTATGTGGAAAAACACAATCCAGTATTGACGGGGGAGTTTCGCACTCCCCAAGATCAATTACCGACCATGAGTCTTGATGTCCGGAAAATCATTGCTCGCCGTGCCTCTTTCGGACTCACGCCCAATACTGTTGTCAACCTTGGTATCGGCTTGCCCGAAGGCGTCGCCGCGGTTGCAGCGGAGGAAGGAATGCTCTCGTACGTCACCTTGTCGACAGAACCAGGTAGCTTCGGGGGAATTCCTGCATCCGGGCACAGCTTCGGGCCTTCCTTCAACTCAGACGCTTTAGTTGAAATGAACCAAATGTTTGATTTCTATGATGGAGGCGGACTGGACCTGTGCTTGGCGCCGCCCAAGTCTCGAAAAATGGTGATGTCAACGTTTCAAGGATGAGTAAAAACCGTCTTACTGGTCCGGGAGGATTCATCGACATCTCACAGTCTACGAAGAATATCTTCTTCATGACTCCTCTTACGACAAAAGGGCTAGAACTTGATATCCCTGGCGATGGAACCATGAAGATTGCCACGGAGGGAGAACTGAAGAAGTTCGTTTCGGAAGTCTATGAGAAGACATTTAGTGGCGACGAAGCTGTCCGTCGTGGCCAAACTGTCTTTTACGTCACAGAGAGGGCCGTGTTTCGACGTTCCGCGAAACACGATGTTATTGAGCTTATCGAAATTGCTCCAGGCATTGACCTTCAAAAGGACATCCTAGACCAATTGGACTTTCAACCAGTGGTGAGCAAGAACCTGAAAGTGATGGATCGCAGAATCTTCATGAAAGAAAGGATGGGCATACGAAGAGACCTCTTCGGCTCTCTCAACGAAAGATTTACGTATCACGAGGATGATCACTCCATGTTCCTCGATCTTTTTGGTATTACCATCGACTGCGAGGATGATATCCAATGGTTGATGGATAGTGTCGGGTACATGCTTGACCCCTTGGTTGCAGCGAAGGGACCAATCGAAATGGTTGTAAACTATGACGGATTTGATATTCGCAAGGACTTGGAAGAGAAGTATAATGCTGCCCTGGAAGTGCTCGGTGCAAAATACTACAAGAGTGTTGTGAGATTCGCTGGAAAAGCCTTCAAACGTGCAAAACTGGGAAAGCAGCTGAGGATTGATGACTGGGATTTCGATTGCCTGTTCAAGCGTTACGATAAGGACGGTAATTCCAGAGTGTCTGTTGAGGAGCTGCGTGATGGTATGATGCACGATTTCCATATCCACTTGACTCCTGGCCAAATGAACTTTATCATCAAGACTTACGGCGGCGGTGGTGGCTTGACGTCTGTGGAATTGGACAAAACAGCCTTCTGCGAAGTGCTCCTCTACATTCTCAAAACCGACAAATAAATCGTACGTCCTTTGTTCAATCACACACGATTCTACCGGTAGTCATCTCAAGTCTAGTATGTTGCCCTGCATTCGAGTACCAAGGAGACATCCACCCCTAGCGATAACTCCTTTGACCACGACGAACATCTCCACGCAAATTCTCACCACGTCCTTCGAACGATTCCGGTGCAAGTCATGGAATCGAGGTTCCAATTCCAACGATGCGAATTCCTGAGTGGTCTCGCGGCCAAACAACAAATGTGTTGGAGCATATAATCCGTGTGCGTTTCGACTTCCTGTGAAGGATGTGGACTTAGTATTGGTCCAATTAGTGCCACTGGTGGCGATAGTCCAGCACAAGGTTCCAACCCGGTAGTGTTCGGCAATTCCATCTCAGGCGCTCCGACTACAGACGCTTGTAATGACTGACGCTGACGGTTTCCAATGATCCCACGATGACCATAGGACCCCCCCCCTTCTCACTCTCAGCACCCTTTACTGGAGAAACATATGCCGGTTCTCCCGACCTCGAATTCTGAGACACATTTTCTAGTGGATGATGGGGCAAGACTTCCTCTCTTCTCGCCGCGATAATTGCGATGGAACTCATCGAAAAAAGGTAGGAATGCCGTGATTGCGGTAAATAGCCATGTCCTTGGTTAGAACAATGGGTGCTCTCTCCTAGTTGCTTCGTAGTACGCTGGACCATGACAGCATAACTCAAACACAACAATTCCGGATGACCCTGGATGCTACGTCTGAATCCGGACCTCCAACGATACGGAGCTCGTCACAGGGTTCAGTCTAAATCAAGCCTCCTATGACCTACCTCTTGCAACTTTTAAGGCATGCTTGAGTAGGCCTCGAACATTTTCAAGTGCGCCTCGCAAACCCTGCTCTGGCACCATGATGACAATAGACCCACGACCCGTTGGGAGGTACCCAACCAGCGTTTCCAATACAGCACTTGCCGCACATTCCGAGGCCGCTCCTTGTCGCGCTTGAAGTGCCAGTGCATCTGCAACTTTCGTTAAGCGGTGACGAAGCTCAGTGGCGACATTAAGCTGATACCGAAAGGAAGAATTGCATACAATGACAAGCACATCGACAGAACCAAGATTATCGTGGTTGTCTCTGTCTTGAGCACAAAAATCATAGAGGCTTGCCACATCTCCAGCAAAGGATTTTTCCGAAATAATGTCTACCGCACCACTCTTGGAACCACTGAGAGCCGATTTCACCACGGCAGACACCTGATTCAGGGAGGCACTTGTATTCGTCGCATCTGCCGGTGAATTCATGACATGGACCACAGCAACGTGCAAAGACTTGGATTTCGATTTCATATCCGAGTTTAGGTGCAGCGAATCTTTCACTTTTGATCCATGACTATGTCTGAGCAATAAAAGTGTGAATTCCTCGCCATTCTTGGCCTCCGTCCGTTGACTCGTCGCTTGTGGCAGCAACAACAACCCTTCGGCATCTCGTACGCTCATCAATCGTGACGATTGTTGAACTCCTGTGGAAGTGGCGATCAATTTGGTGCCCTGGTGAGATAATGTGACACGATGGTACTCGGGTCGCTCCACATCGAGCTTGACATCATGCGAGAGCACGGCTGTCATTTCTGGGTGGACCCAGGCGCTTTGCACTATGCTGTGCACCTTTTCCTCGAAACTGGCCTCTTCAGCGAAACTCGCAATCATCGTCCCGTCCCACAATAGCTGCAGGCAGGGTCGCAGGAGCAAGTGTGCACATACGAATCCGGAGACTGGATTGCCAGGGAGTGCAAAAACTAGTTGCGTTCGACTTGCGTGTTGCATAGTGACAAACGTGGTGGGCTTGCCAGGTTTCATATGCATCCTACCCATGTGCAGGGTCCCATCTAGATGCTGCACCAGAATTTCTTCCATCACATCCGATTCGCCTCTGGAGATTCCGCCGGTCGTGACAATCACGTCGCAGCCGGCTTTCGTAATGGCGTCGCGCAAGGTCTCTGTCAGGGATGCGATGTCATCGTCCCTTTGAATTCCAAGATCAACCGGGGTGCATGTTTGGAAGCTAGATAAGAGTGACAGTAGGATAGGTCGGTTGACATCTGGAATTTTGCCATAGCTATTGGATGGCATGTCGTCGGGTCGTAAGAGCTCATTTCCCGTCGAGAGGACGCCCACGCGGACGCTCCTTTGCACCGTCACACTCTCAACGTTTGCTTGTAGCAGCAGACCAATGGCCGCGGAGTCTATGCAGTGACCCTTGGGTAAAACTACCGACCCAGCGGGTATGTCACAACCCACTTGGCGGACCCAGGTGCCAGGTTTGATCTTCGCCATCTTTTGAACAGCTATCCGCGTGTGATCCTGTGAGACCTGACACTCTTCGATAGGGACAACGCAATCACATGAGTCCGGAAGAACGGCTCCTGTTGTAATGTAGTAGGCACTGGGCAATTCGGATGATTTCTCAGCGAACAAACCAGCGTCGCGGCCGGCATATATCTTGTCGACCACGACATGAGTCCATGTTGCAGCTGCGTTCGCATGTGCCGGCATTGATGCTTTATCGTCCAAAACATCCTTGCTGTGAATTGCATATCCATCCATGATACTTGCATTGTAGGCGGGATAGCCAGGTTCCGACATGATCACATCTTCAGCTACACGTCGACCTAACAACTGCTTCCATGGCCAGTCGTCACTGGCATGAGCTCGCTGGAGCTGTCGTAGTGAAATAGTCTCACTGTCGACACCGTCGGATATCAACTTCAGTGCGGTTTGACGAAGGACAGTGCGAATGGCGTTGGGGACGGTCACCATGGGGTGAACCCTCTTTTCGAACGTATCGATAGGCGTCATGGAACAGGTATTGGTTTAAAGGTTAGCAGCAATGGGAATCGTCAAAGAGCACCAACCGTCGCGAGGCAAGTGCGCTGAGGTCTGTGATGGAATATCTAATATATCTTGGATTCTGATGATATCTGCTGATATGTCAGACGGATAGAGGGAATCCGTGAAAAATAAACGTAACGCTGAGACGACTGAAAAAATGGCTGGAAAATGAAGATTTAAACTCGTCTGCTGATTATTCGAGTTATACATGCGTACCTACTAGTACCTACTGTACCTTTCAGGGTTTGGAATGCAAATGACCTGACGTTTCAGGGAAATACCAAGACTTTTCTGAGAAAAGCTCAAAAATGGAAATTCATTTTTGAGTCGAGTGGTTCGAGTATGTGCATAATTTTCTGAGGTGCGGGTACAGCGGGGTATCGTACATCCGCGGGGGTACAAATCTCCGTGAATTATTTTGCGCTACAGGTACACAATTACAGATATGGTACCTGTACCCATCCTATACTGTAGTGCTGTACAAAAGGTCCAACCACGACGACTGACGTGTTGACGTGAGATGTGATGCATTGATGCGATACGAGAACCGACATACGACTCTCGTATGACTGATGCTGGTCTGCTGATGCTCCTGATGATGATGGCAGGGAAGAGTTCTCACTTCGACACAGACCTCAAGTACTTGCGTGTTGCAATTCCTCGTGCTCGAAGCACTTCATATTATTTACTCTCCTAGCTACGTCCCCCTCCACCACCACCATGTTGCAGTCCAGCTCGACAAGGTTTACCACTCTCTCCATCTTGACTCTCGCCCTTGCCTTGCTGCTAGCGTCATCATCGTGTCATGCCTTTGTGGTGGCCCCACAACACCGTGTCTCAACACCTACATCGTCATCGACGACGACCGTGGCCCACGTCTTTGGAAAGAAGGGACCCAAGGAAGATTTGAGTTTCATTGAAAGTAGGGATATGACCCGCGAAGAAATGTTGGAACTCAACAAGCAGAATGAAGAGATTATGAACATGGAATTGCAAATGATGACCGGTTTTTCCTTGATCTTGTCGTTGCCAATCCTTTATCTGTGCTGGGTTGCCTTCTTTTCTGATTAAACTTTTTCGCAACCATCTTTTGTTTGCGTCATACGAGGAGGAGTAAGGCGAGGGAGATCCGAGAATGAGCACGAAATCAGAGTTGCCCTGAAGCCACAGATGGGAGGCGTCGCTAGTTGAGGAGCAGGATGACCGACAAGTTGAGAAGCATCACGAAAACACGTTTCTTGTCACAGAAGTAAATTACTCCTTAGCAAATTTCTTAGCATTTGAAGTTACCGTATAACACTCCGCGAATGAACGCACTTTAGGTCGCTGGACACTCTGGAATGCATTCCAGACAAGGGCAAGCAAGATCACAATCCACGACAAGTTCCTTCAGGGACGATAAACCGCACAACTCAATGGGGACGTTTCCAGTCAGCAAGTTGGCGTCCAGACCCAAATACTCCAAAGAGAGAGCACCGGCCAATTCCGAAGGAATGGTACCGGAAAGGACGTTGTTGTTCAAAAACAGATTCGAAAGGGAGTTCAAGCTACCAAGCTCGGTAGGTAAAGTACCTGATAGCTTGTTGGTTTCCAACGAGAGCACAGCTAATTGATCAAAAGCCGACATCAGCGTTCCATTCAACTTCCCGGAAAAACCATTATTTTCCAGGAAAATGTAAATAAGGTGGGTGAGGTCGGAAACCACGGCGTGAAAATCACCAACGAGACGATTTCCAGACAAGTCCAGGACGCGGAGGTTTCTCAAGCCAACCAACTCGGAGGTGATGGTGCCCGACAAGTAGTTGAGGCCCAGATACAATTCTCGTAAATCTGGCATATTCGATACCTTTGAGGACACCGTGCCATTGAAACGATTTGACTGCAGGTTGAGGATACTCAGTGAAGTCATCGCATACAAAAAGTCAGGAAGTGTCCCCTCCATATCGTTGACCTGCAAGTCTAATTTGACTGAAAATCGGACCGGTAAGAGAAGCGACGACCGGATGGCATTAATCGCGCCGTGAGGTTTACTTACAAAGATCAGACATTAGACCTACATCCGGGTGAATCCCTGTGATTCTATTGTGTTGGAGAGCGATACCAACTACAGCATTGATGAGCAAAGCAAAGAACGAAAAATAGTTGAACATTCATGACCGCCAGAACTTACCAAGCGAAGTAAGCACCTTCATCTCGGAAGGGATGCGTCCTACCATGTTTTTGCCATCATCACCTGAATCAATTTCCGTGACTTCATAATCGATACAGGATATATACTCCCAATCACATTCATGCCGATCTCCGTCAAGCCACCACAAATGAGAGATCCAGCGATCCCCAGATGTGGCGTAGTAGAACGTCGCGAGCGCATAGCGCGTCGAGACTTTTTGACTTTCTTCTGTCGAAACGGCACCGGGTGTAACTGGCGACCTTGAATCACTGCCAACGATCCACGCAAACGCTGCATTCTGTGGTGACGACGGGTCGTCTAACGTTTCAGCGTCAGTCACGTTGGATAGTATGGTACGAATTTCAGCCAGTCTTTCTGGATTAATCGGGATTGTTGGACTGGGAGTTGGAGCACTGGCCGAGTCATCCCGGAAAACGACGAGGGGAAGCGTGATTCCAAGTACGCCTCCTGTAATGACGAGAAAGAGCGTGATTAGACAGAAAGTCCGAGATCTGTACCAGGGAATGGATTTCAGATCATCCGAAGAGATTCCATCAGTCAGGCGATCTACCGGTGTGACTTCAGCTTCAATAAAGGTGCCGGCATTGAGTTGCTCTGAAGTGGTGATAGCCCCAGGCTCTCGCTCGCGGATGGTTTGGCCTGAAATGAAGAAAGCACCAGTAGACCTCCTTCGAACAAGATCTGATCGTTGCGATCCCAACTCTGTGTCTATTTCATGATGATAGGAGTCGCCTGAAGCAGACCGCGAGTTATCTCGATCATAGCTGTCTCCGCTTTCAGAATATGAAGGACCATCGTTCCCCGATTTTCGGACGCGTCCAGATCCATCACTACTCCTTGAAACCCTTCTCATTGCATGATCCTCTACATCCTCTTCGTAATTCTCTTCTCCAGGGAACTGGGATACTCTCCCTTTGTTATCGCCGGTGGGTTCTTGAAAGCTCGACAAACTCGCGTATAAATCTGAGGTCGGAAAATGCGAGACTCGACTTTTTTGGGATGTTGCCTCGGAATGATTTGCAGTATCCACAGATGAGCGTCGGCTGGCGCCATGCTCATTCACTTCAGATTCACTATACTCTCGCTTTAACTTGCCTGCCCTTTTGGTGGCACGGGCTCCGATCTTTAGTTCTTCTACGCCATCGTCGTACGTTTCTCGTCCTTCCATAATTGAGATACGTCCCTCTTTAGAGGTTTTCGACGTTGACGGAGCACCTTTCACCGCCATCGCCCCGGCTTGATTGGATACATCACGGGTTGACGTGGGCTGAATTGACGACCACAGAGCGCCCGTGGATAATGAGTCGTCGGTGTCATTCGATCCGGATTCCGACGATATTGAAAGTCTTCCACTCTGTCTCACTGCAGCAGTTGAAACGAGAACGCCACCCGCCTCTAAGGATGTCGAAGTGCTCTTCTCGGTTGGTGCTGGAGGAGCTGAACTGCTTCCATATCTTGGTCGCTTTCCTTTGGGGGCAGCAGCCAACACCGAAACGGCCCCGACACGATTTGAATGGTCGAATGCGCCAGAGGCGGTTCCTTTCCCTTTTGGTGCTGCATGAGAGACAGACACGGCGCCTACATTGGACGGAGCAGATGAATCGTAGGTCTCGGCTCCAGATGAGAAAGAAGGCCCTCCCTTTCCTCGTGGAGCCGGAGCTTTAACGTTGACGGCACCAACTGAATTTGAAGTGTATGCCTCTGCTCCAGACGAGACCGAAGGCCCTCCCTTTCCGCGTGGTGCCGGAGCATTCAACGCCACTGCACCAACACTAGATGAAGCGTGTGAATCAGCACCAGACGAGGAAGAAAGCCTTCGCTTTCCTCGTGGTGCAGGAGCACTCACCGCTACTGCACCAACACCAGATGAATTGTATGTCTCGGCACCTGACGAGACAGACGGTCCCCCCTTGCCTCGTGGTGCAGGAGCACTCATAGCTACTGCACCAACACGAGAATCCTGACTTCCGGGGTGACCCGCCGAAGAATTCCAGGATGACGAGCGCTTGCCTGGCGGGGCAGCGCTAGGAACCGCTACCGCCCCAACCCGAGAGTCGTACGATTCCCCGATGGAGGCAACCGAAACGACTGGCCTTCCCTTTCCTTTCGGAGCTGCGCCGGACACATGCGAAGCACCAACACGAGAGTCAGAAGTGTTACGCATGTCACTCTTTCCCCTTGGTGCAGGGCCGGAAACTGCGGTGAATCCAGGTCGTTGGTGATTCCCAGCATATGCTTCGCTACTCGCTGATATTGAGGGGCCTCGCTTTCCAGTTTGCGAGCCCCCAGTAACAGCAACAGCTCCGACCCTGGACGCCCCGTTGGAGCTAGCATATGATGCATGAGATGACCTGATAGCTTGGCGCGCAGAAGGCCCACTGGAAGCGGCAGCAGACCTGGTGAATGTATTCTGATTTGCTTTCTCAATTGATGCATAGATGGAGTTTGGAGATGAATCCCTAGATCCGGTCATTTCCGAGTATTCTGCAGGAACAGAGCTACCTCTGGATTGCTCGCCAGTCGAGAACCGACGAGTTGCTTCACGTTTTCTGTTGTCTCGCTCTCTGAGCAGCCCAACTTCCTCTTCGATGTTGCTTGGCGTCAAGTGTGAGTGACCTTTCAGGGGTTCCTCTGCATCTAAATTAGAAAAGGAACCAACTAGATTTGCAAGGTTTGGAACGAGAGTGCTCCGTCTCGGATCTTGAGCTGCTGGACTTTCCGACATCCCGTTCAAAACATTGTCGGAGGACCTCATTGAGGACCTTTCCATAGATCTCTCCACATTACTATGCCGCCGTGCACTCTCGCGACTCTCACCACCATTGCGATCCGAGGTCGAACTTTTCCTTTTCTTTTTCTTTTTCGCTTCATCTCCATGTCTTTCGTCCGCATCCTTCTTCTTCTTGGCGTGCTTGCTTTTTGACTTTCGCCTTTCTTTCTCGCCGTCCTCCTCGCTCTTTTTGCTTTTTCTCCGTCTCGTCGACTCTGGTTCGTCCATTTTATGCCACTCTGATCACTAAAACTTGACCTTTGATAGTAGGGGTGTATTACAGAAGAGTAACGAAAGCTTTCCTGCGAGTGAGCTGCCCTGAAGGATGCATTAGTCGTAAAGGGTCCGGTGGGGGGTGGGGGTGGCTGATGCCTGAATGCCTGATGCGCGTGACGACATTACGACTACTTGTACCGGTAAAAGCCTGACTGAATTATTTTACATAATTACCCTTCGTTCGCTCTTGCCTCCGGACTCCGGACATTCATGATACTATGTACTTCTACCGGATTATGACCATCGGCGTTGTGGGCGTTAACAGTTGTTTTTGGAAGTTAAAACATTTAGCGTCAATAGTTTTTTTTGGAAGTTAAAACATTTACCGTAAAAGTTCGAAACCGTCATTTGCCTGAACTGCCTGTACGACATACCTATTCGCCATATGATACTTTATGTATTTTACCATGTATGAATACGTGTACGTCGTGTTCGACTTTCGAGGTTCATAAGATTGCCAATCAATGTACATGTATCAAATACTATGCATAGTCGTACACTGTATGATATGATTATGAGCGCACATGGGTCGGTGGTCGGTGGTTGGAGTATAAACAATATGATTCGCCATACGTGCAATTGTACAGTACTAACGATGAGAACAACGTACCTGGTACTACTGGTACCAGGTACAACAAGTCCGCACGGCATACCATGTACTAGTACTGTACCGCCATGGCGTACACAGACGCAAGGCAGAGGATAATCTATATGCTTAAGTTACTTGCTTTTCACAAAATGATGTGTGCTGGCGACCATAGTGGAGGTCTGGAGGGGATCCATTTTGCTGCAGGCTAACACTGCGTACTGCGTATAACTAAACTGTAAGCTTTAGAACGCTTAAGCTCTGCACTATCTCTCGAGCATATCAAACCCATTATATTTATACTTCGCATTCTTGGCCAACAACACGCAACGTAAAAACACCCACCCAATCAATGTGAACAGCATCACAATTCCTAAACCTCCTTTGCAAGCTCGCTCTTTTAATGATGACCGGTAGTGATACCTCCCTCTGCCATGGCCTTCTTCAACTCTTCGGCCAGAAGTTTGGCAGATTCAGGCAAAACCACAACACCAGTCGAGCTAATATCTCTGAAGTTCGTCTTGTACATCCACTGCAAGTGCGTCAGATGGAAAAAGTGAGTCAACAGATATCCCAGTCACTCCCCACACCTAGCTTTCAGAAACTTACATAATATGCACCAACCTTGCATGCGTCCTGAATCAACCACGATATCAAGCACAAGATCCAAACGAAAAGGAACAGACCCATGTGATCCTGGAGACCTTCGGTGGGAATGTCATCAGGGTTAGACTCCGGCCAAACAATAGACAGGATGGATGATAGCGTAAGGGCAAAGAGTCCTCCCAACAGAAGTACGAGAGCCGGTTTGACCTGCCAAAACCAAAAACGCCCTGTTCGAGCGCTAAAAAGGGTCAAGAAGTCCGACACCGAAACCTTCAAGTAGATAGACGTAATAACTTGGCCATATTGAATACCTCCAATGCCAATCGAGCTCAGAAGACTGTTTGGGTTCCAGCTGTCGAGCAAGAAGTAAAGGAGCAAGAGGGAACTGATACACGACACAGCGCCTAGGACTGAGCTGACGACAAAGAGGACTGTCAGATTCCACTTGTTAGGGGTCTGACTCGCCTGTGCGTTGTCGTAGGCAATAGTAATCAGAGTTCCGTCGTTCAACAAAGTAATCAACATCAACATGAGCACTGGCATGTGAAAGAATTCGGGCCAAGCCTCCTCTGGTGTCAAGTCAGGTGGTTGTTGATAGTCGCTAGGGTGGAAAGCAAAGATAGCAATGATGAAGAACATCAACAATTGCAATGTTGCTGAGATACGGTAGGTGATAAAGTTGCTGATGCGCTGAAAGATTTCACGAGCAATCACGATGCCATGAATGATAGTGCTCAAACCCTCCTGAGTCAACACAATGTCAGCGGCGGCTCGGGCAGCATCAGTGGCACCAGCGACGGCGATTCCGACATCGGCGCGCTTGAGAGCTGGCGCGTCGTTGACACCGTCACCAGTCATACCAGTAGTCTGCAAAGGCAAGTACGAAATTGTTCACAGTGAGTCATACGCGTGTCAGGAAAGTGACTCAAGGTCTCAGCAAATCGACTTACGTAATGCATTTCTCGAAGGCATTCGACAATGAGGTACTTGTGCTCAGGGAAAACCTGGGCAAAACCGTCTGCGACGAGGCACAAGTCTCCGTAGTTCTCACTGAGATTCTCTGGCTTGGCCTTCGTCTCCTCATCAAGAAGGGGCAAACGTTCTGCGGTGAAGATCATGGTACCCATCTCCAACTGCATGGCAGCATTACGAGCAATAAGCAAATGATCACCAGTAATCATCTTGACTTGAACACCGTATCGGTGTGCTTCCTCAATGGTGTGCTTGGTATCGGGACGTGGCGGATCCAAGAAGGTCAAGAGTCCCATCATCTGCCAGACTCCGGCGTCACCCTTGGAACGAGCCACAGCCAACGAACGGATTCCGAACTCGCCAAGACGGGCAACCTCCTTCTCGACTGCGTCACGAATTCCACTGTCAGATGGAGGCAGGAGTCCCAGGAGAACATGCGGTGCTCCCTTGGACGTCTTGAAGACCTCTCCAGTCTTCGTATTGCGAACAGTTCCCTCTGTACGCTTGATCATCGGATCGAAAGGCACGTAGTCAAGCTGCTCGTAGTCCTCCAAAAGGAAAAATCCACGCTACCAAGTGTCAAGCGATCAAGAGCATCGCGAGGAGGCTCCATCCACTTAGCAGCCATGGCCGCCATAGCCAAAACGGAAGCTTGGGTCTCTCCATCGCAGAAAAGAGGCGTGTCGTCTTGGAGCACCATCTGGTTGAGCGTCAAAGTTCCAGTCTTATCGGAGCAGAGAATGGACATGCCTGCCAAATCTTCAATAGCCGAAAGTTTGGCTACAATGGCACCATGCTTGACAAGATTCTTGGAACCAATGGCCAAAGTCGTAGTAGTAACGATCTCGATGGCCAAAGGAATACTTGCGACAAGGAGCACGATCGTGAAAGAGAGCGCTTCCTTGACGTCAACTCCTTCTGCGATGAGGTAGACAAAGTTGAGTGTACAGAGGACAAGCGACAAACCGACCAACACAAACATGATGGTAATAAGGATCCTTTGAAGGTGACTAATCTCGTGGTTATCCTGGAGCAAACTGGCAGTTTTTCCGAAGAATGTGTTGGCACCGGTGAACTCAACAGTAGCCTGTGACACAAGAAGCATTTCATGAGACGACGTCAAAGAAAGAAAGAAATCGCATCAAATCGAAACTCACCTCGACTTCTCCACGGACGACGGTGGATCCCATCTTACAAGAATCTCCCTTGTAGAACGTCACAGGCAAGGACTCTCCAGTCAACGCTGCCTGATCAACGTCGATCTCGGAATGATTGACACGGCAATCGGCTGGGATGGCAGATCCACTGCCCAGCAAGACAAGGTCTCCGGGGACAATCTGAGTAGCGTCCATTTCCTTGAACTTTCCGTCGCGTTTGCAGGTGGCCAGGGGCTTGAGACTGGACTTCAAGGCAGCAATGGCGTTACCAGCCTTGGTGATCTCGTAGAAACTGATCGAGGCGTTGGCGAATTGAATGAGGAGAAGAATACCCATATCAATGTAGTTAGCAATGGCCACTTCGATGATGATGGCAATCCAAATCATGATAGGCATCGGAGCCCAGAACTGCTTGAGGAAGATTTTCCACTTGGGTTCAACCTTCTCTGGCAATTCGTTGCGTCCGTGCTTTTCGAGGAGGATGGCAGCCTGCTCAGATGTGAGACCGACCGTGTTGAACTCGAAGCCTCCGTATTCTGGTTCGTCGACCTTGTCGAAGAATTCTTGCTCCGAGATGGCGTTCGATTCCTGGCGTTCCCTGGCCGTACCGTAGGCGGCAACATTCTCGGCGAGCTTCATATCATCGTAGCCAAGAACAGGAGCATTTCCGAACATGACAACGACGTCAGACGAACTCTTCTGGCGGCGGCGATTTTCATGCGATGCCACAGCTACTTCAGGATGGTGCTTGTCGACGATCATGTTAGAGATGTCAGAGAGTGTCTTGTTGCGAGGAGCTCGCGAGGTGGCAGTTCCCGACACTGCTTCCTCAGTCTCGGGGACGTTGAAGAGGGTCGAGGCGACGGTATCGCCGCCTTTCTCCTCATCAAAATCGTTGGAGCTCATTGCGCCTTTCTGATTCCGCTCGAGGGGGATTGTGGGAAAACGTGTATCAATCGCCTATCCCTCCTTGTATGTGCAACAAGAAGTATAGTCTTCGCCATCAGGATTCGATACCAGGTACAGTACCAGGTATTAAGGTACGAGAAACCTTGTACACTATTCTTCATTCGTCGTACGTCGTATGAAAAAGATCCAACGATGGAAATTTCGACTTACTACAGGTACACATCGACTGGAAGAGTATTTGGTTATGAGCCTACGACCTTCGGATTATTGCTCCATTCAGTGCCAAAACTCCGCAAACAAAAATGCATTTTGTAATCTGGCATTCGGTGCCGTACGTCGGAATTCATACAAGTGCAACACAGCAGGTAGAATCCTTGTTGCAATGCCGGGTTCGTCATAGACCTTCCAGTCGCCCGTGTGCAAAGTAGTACAAGAGTACTGGTACCCGGTCCCCCTTCGAGCAAATCAAACTATATATAAATAAATCGACCTTGTGAAATTAAATGCCTTTTCAGTGTAATT
This sequence comes from Fragilaria crotonensis, assembly GCA_022925895.1. Lineage (NCBI taxonomy): Eukaryota > Bacillariophyta > Fragilariophyceae > Fragilariales > Fragilariaceae > Fragilaria > Fragilaria crotonensis. The sequence continues at coordinate 25,644 of JAKSYS010000430.1, forward strand.
CATGGACTCTACCTGGTATGTTCACACTGGTACTCTGAGTTCTGAGCGTCCAAATAGAGTGCTACTAGTACCGGTAGTAGTACAAGTATGAATACTCCGTACCGAAATTAGGGCGAGCAAAATACATGTTTGTTCATCCCGCAACAGACATAGTGTTTGTGTTTGTTCATCCCGTAACAGACATAGTGCTTGGTATGTTCCTACAAAGCGAGAAAGCGAGAGAGGCCCATAGTTTAGTCCCACAAAAAACTCAAACAGAACTAACGGGACTGTCCCATTTGCAAAATAACTGCCCGTTTACAGGGGACATTCGCAAAACAAGAGAGTTCAGGTTTTCCCAAAAACGATACTCCGAGTGCAACTTTACAGCACTTTGGCTCAGAACCAGATCGGAACCTGTTTTGAGCCTGGTTCTGGAGGTTCCGGAATATCGTCTTAACTGCTTTTTTGCAGTTCCGTTCAGCAGTAACGGTGCGATTGTCAACCATCGGACCACGGACTTACGGAAATCAAAGTTCTTTTGATATATGAAAACCCTATACTAGCTACCGTAGTAGAGACCTCAGGACAGTCAGCCACATAGGTGTTGATTCTGTGGACCGTGGAATGGACATATTCTGATTAGTATGAATTTCGGTCAACTGTTTTGATTAGATGTCCGCCTGTTGATCCGACAGAATATATTTTATCGTTCTTCGTTTTCTTCATTAAAGTAACATTCCTACTTAGCTCAAATCCTACTTACGGGGGAAACTATCGAAATGATATAAATGAATCGTGAATATGCGTCAGCGATAGGAATCTTGACATTCAGTTTCTTTAAGTTTTTCAAAGATGATTAAGAAGAATTAAGAAGAACCAGAATTTATTAAGAAGAATTAAGAAGACCGGAAATTAATTAAGAAGAATTAAGAAGACCGGAAATTAATTAAGAAGATTTAAGAAGAATTAAGAAGACCCAAAATTAATTAAGAAGATTTAAGAAGAATTAAGAAGACTGAAAATGTCTGAAGTAGTTTTAGGGATGTCCGATCAGAAAGAGTTCTGTGCGTAGAATGATGAGTACACGTGTACCAGGCTCGTTTTCTTCGATGGAAGAACAAAGGGCATTCTACTACCTAAATACGGGTAATAGCTTAGTAGTTGGTGACATTTCACCTAGAATTGACAAAACATTTTTCATACACCATTCAAGAGTCAGTTGATTATCGATTTATTATCACGGCGTATTCACCGCCTGAATCACGATAGGATCAGTAAGGATTGGGTTCTATCGCACTCCACACTCAACACTTCAACAGCACGCATTTATGCGTATATCTACCTCCTACGGAGCATACGGAGCGGGTGTGCTGGGTGCTGGACTATGAATATGCATACAGTAGTCCAAGCACTTGTTATGTACAAGTAGTACTCCAGTACTACGAGTAGTGCTGCAGTACTGTAGGTTTGTCGGCTGTTGCAGTACAAGTACCTGGTACTACCTTGTACTTGTACCCCGGTAGACTGTGACTACTGCAGAAGGCAACACGGTATTCGGAGTTCCAGTGACTGTACCACAGTAGCATGGTGTCCAATACACGGCAGGTTAGTAGTGGCTAAAAGTGACCTTGGATGGACTACAATGGGAAAGAAGACCAAGACTGGAAACCATGGCAGCAGGGTCTCTAAGGTACCATAGCCATGGTACCTAGAAGGATTTGGGATGTGAAGGATACTAAGGTTATATTGCTGCTGCACACTTCAGTTGGAAGAGAAATCAAGTCTTATTAATAGTACCTTACAAGGAACACCCTTTTGCATTTACTGGGGACCGTATTTGGAGCACTGATTGAGTATTTTTGCAATTGCCTATTGCTGAAGAATGCTAGGCATCATGAATTTTTAATGTGTTTAAAAGATAGCAACATGAAAACCAGGAAACAATGGAGGCTATGTACTACTACAGCTGCTGCTGTACTTGAACACAGTTCTGCCAATGAAAGTTCAAGATATAGGTTATTTATATGTACAATTCTTATATCTTGTCAAACAGTTCACATTTAACAACAACACCAAAATTGACAAATATGCTGTCCCATGCATGCATGACTTCACCACTTGCATGACAAGCAAGTGAATGGCTCATGTCTGATTTGCAGTTTGGAGTATTCATTGGATGCAAGATACCCTGGAGATTAAGTTGCTCATAATGAACCAAATTTGTGTCTGAAAATGAATGCTTCATTCAACTGAGGGGTGCTTTTGGTTATCGGCGCTTGCAATCTCACACAATTATTTCAAGTACGTTGAGCTGCCGCTGAACCGGTACTACTATGTGATGATCAGATACATCATAGCAAACTGCAACTGCAGTTTAAGATTGCTCATTTCACTCAGTTTACAGCTTGTGTTCAACTATCTTTACCTTTTCAACCATTGAAATGCACTCATTTTTCTGGAAACATGGTGAACAAGGAACTTGAACTGTTGCAATTAAGCCCAAAAGAGCAACAAGGCAATGCTGGATCTATTAAAGTATTTTGTATCCTTGGCATCATATTTCTTTGTCAATCTTCTAGTCTCTTCCCCTAGTAGTTTCAGAGTAGTGAAACGAACAAACACGAAACTATTTATGGGGTTTTCAGTACTTGACAACCACACTGATGTTTCATACTGGCTGCCGGTAGTCAATCCAACTGGCATTTTCACTGGTTTTTCAAGTGCTTTTTCAATTATATCACCTGGTTTTAAAAGTCATTGTGGCTTTATTATTAAACCTGGAACTTCTTCTTGGGTGACAAGTGGTTTTGTGAAGCCTTTGTATTGGAGTGCCTGCTGCTAAATAAGTACTTCAGTACTGAAGTTCCATTCAATGACAAGAAGTGTAATACGATGAGATTCATTACTAAATAAAAGAATTATTCACAAAATAACACCGTAGTGGTATCGATTAACTAAGGACTAGCTATAAGGAAGGTTGTAAAGTTAGTGACTATCATCAATTTGATGTGGTTTTTGATATTCTATACCACTTGGTGGTACCAAAAGTGGTGGTATTTTCCATTTACTACCTTATATCAAAATACCACCACTATACCACTTCCACAAGGATGATCCCTCTTCTTCATGAGTTCTCCTTTACCAGGTGCTCTAGTAGTAGTGAGTACTTCAGTGCCCACTCCACAATACTCCAATACCGCTTGCAAGTAGTATTCAGTACTCCAGAGAATTTTCCTGATCTCACTGTCAGCTATCATGTCTACTACACTTCAAAACTAACTACCAGGTACTTCCAACTTCAAACCTGCATGGCCTTTTGCATTAAAAATCAACTATGATTATGTCTGGACTTGTCACAAACAAGAAGGACTACTCTTTTGGTAAAACATGTGGAAGGCATGAATTTCATACACCCATATGGTGGCTGGATTAACAAAGGCAACTCAGAGACACTTATACTGCAACCATATGTTTTAGAGCACATATCCCCTGCTCCTTAACAGAGAGAACATACAAGTACAAAATAGTTTTTTAGGTAGTCGGACCAGTATCTGTATGCCAGCAAGCAACACACAGCATCAAGGATTGTTTTAAGGGGTTATGTGTGGAAATCATGATTATTAGGCTCAAGATGCTGGATTCACAAAGGGTTGTGTGAAAGTGGTGAGGCTATTGATGGCAACTCAGAGGCACTGATGACAATACAACCAAATATTTCATAAGCGTATATCCGCTGGTGCTGCAATTCAACAGAGAGCAGGAGGCACACAACATGTTTTTCTAGGTACTGGTGGGACCAGCAATGTACCTGAGCCAACATGATTTGCATGTTGTTATGGTGAATTGCTGTAGCATGGCTCCAAATCAATGCACCACAGGGAATGGCTCACTGACATTTGCATTAGTCTCAGAGAAACACATTAAAAAAATCTAAAAAATCTGAAAGTATCCACACACCTAATTGAGAAGGAGCGAGCACACAATCGACAGAACTTAATAGGATCAGGTGATATTTTCACACAGAACAAATCAGCAGGAGATGGGTGGAGGGCTGCAGGTGAAATTACCATAAAGGAAACCCTCATCAAAACAGTCATTTTCAAGAGAATAGCTGCTGGTAAGTATGATTGATTCTGGAATCCTCTTTGTTTGAACACTGGCTGGTTCTTGGTAGGCAGGAGGTTGCCTCAAACATGATTGAGCTTTGAAAACATGTATGAAACATAAACACCAGATTGGTGTTAGATTTCTCAGGTATGTGAAAAATGAAGACCATAGTGGTGTGAGGTCTACCAGGAAAGCATAATAGGGTAGTGTCTTAACAATTAAATGTATTGTGTGGAATGTGCAGGAAATTCTTGTTATCTTAAGTGAAATGCTTAACTGGCTCTCACCTTTGATTGATTATGACTTAGAATGTAATGTAAAGAAACAAATAATTCATAATCCTGCAAAAGCTGAGGAAGGGCATCGAGTTAAAGGAGGGTAAATAAAGAACTATTCTAATAGGAGTAATTCGGCTACGACTTGTATCATAGCTAGTAGTAGAGGGAGTACAACAGAGCAGTTTCATAGTACTCGCACACGCGAACCCCAAAATTCACCACACTCTACGCACGGGGTGGCATTTTAATTGGTATCAAAAGTGAGAATGAGAAAAGTGCAAGCACTACGTGCTGAAGTACACGTGTAAGTTGGACCACATTCTCCAACCCACTCCGTACAGTACATTAAACACGGTCTGCTGTACTTGAGCTTCCCCCAGGTAATAAATGTCGTGCTTGCACGAACGCCGTGCTCCTGTACGAATTGTGAGCACTCTTGTACTGTTCCATACGCGATGAGGATGAAGATTGCTGGCTACTGTGCAGTCAGTCACAGAAAGGGCGTACGTACGGTTCGTTTAGCCTTTTCTACCTTGCAAACTGCGAACCGGTTGTGTCACGGAAGATTTCAGGAGATTGACAAATGCCATGGGAGATATCAAGACTGAAAATGTCTTGAGAACGTTTAAGTAGAATTAAGAAGACTGAAAATGTCTTAAGAAAGTTTAAGAAGAATTAAGAAGACTGAAAATCTTAAGAAAGTTTAAGAAGAATTAAGAAGATCAAAAATATCTTAAGAAAGTTTAAGAAGAATTAAGAAGATGGAAAATATCTTAAGAAAGTTTAAGAAAATTAAGAAGATCAAAATATCTTAAGAAAGTTTAAAAGGTCGGAAATTACTTAAGAAGATTTAAGAAGGTCAAGGAAAAAATCAGAATCGATATCAAAGATTCCATTGAAAACTTCAGTATCTAAATGTTTCCATGAAGCAATCCGTGAAGATTTTGAAGTCTATGTTCGGATCGTGACCAATCCAGAAACTATAATAAGATATCTGAGCATGCTTCCACGCGAAATGTCAGAGACACGTTAAATGTTATATAGTAGCAATCTACCTTTTGGTATCATTAAGTACGAAGTGACATCGTCTAACGAAAGTGTTTTTGAGATTTCCTAAGCGGAGGAGTACTCGAGTACTGTACGGTATTACAGTACTCGTACTCGGAGTGGTTTCTTTTGCGATGGAATTCGGAATGACTGCCAATGGAAGATTGATCTCATGTTCAATATTCCGTTATTAGACAGTTAAGACGATATTCCGGAACCTCCTGGTACTCGGAGTCATCTAAAGATAGCAGTACTAATACTTAAGTACTTGCTACTGTAGCTAGCTAGTACTCGGAGTATTTGTGCTTGTTCACTCCGAGCTCCGAGCACAGAACAGATTGCTGTACTGAACTCCAGTACTTGTTTTCTGGAGTAGTCGAGTATTGGAAATACCGGTACTCGAGTACTTGTACCAGTCAACTTAACAGAGATACGACTAGATCTACCGGTAGTAGAGAGACGACAACTTGTACTGGAGTGAAGGGAGCACAATGCCTATGTACTGCACGGCTACATGTGGCTTGCATCATATTTCTCTCCTAATGCACACTCCAATACCAGTATGACATACATTTAGTGCTTTTTGCCACCGAAGTGGTATTTTCCATTCTGGTCAGTATGTGTGTACAGGATACGACCTCCAGTGCGGCGGTTCCCGTGCGTCGGGTTTTTCACAGTACATGATTTCCATATCACATAGCCCTTGGTACAAAATGTACAGTACCAGAATATCCACTTCACACTCTCCAATTTTGATGCTTCATGTACTTCCTGCCGCATCCCACGTGTTGGGGGAAGCTCCTGAATACATTCACATCATTGCTATTGTTTGTCTTATGGTCAAAATAGAGTTTAAGCAATGAGGATAACACATTGCACAGTTCTTAACTGGAGTACCAGAGGCTGTCCTGCAACACACAGGAGACCTTGGATTCACAGACCTTGCAACCGATGTCATCTCCGCTGATTGCCCAAAAAGGTCGAAATCGATGCTTTGCAACTGCATTGACGCCCCAATTATGCCCTCTTGAACTTTACACTTGTCAAGTTTCTCTGTCCACTCAGCGCCTATCATGCATCATTTAATTTCATCCAGACTTCCTTCAACAACAAAATCCTGAACTTCATACGACATGCCAGACATTTGCCATTCGGAGATGACACGATGACTACCATGTCGCCCGGTTTTGATACAACAGTCAAGGTCCCTACCACGGGAGAAAGCTTAGAGAACTGATCTCTTCAATTGCTACGTGATGCGTTGCTTCCGACCGTCAAAGCACCGAATGATTATGCAGCCTGAGAAGCCTTCGATGAGACATCTCCATGGTTATGACATGGAAAGGACAACGCGCGAACTCAATTTTTCAACGAAGTACAATGACGGAAGCAGCACTTGCCAAAGGCGGAGCATTGTATTCTTTTGTATTGCCAAGGAATCAACATTTCTTTCCTGTCACCACAGCCGGAACCCGACCCTTTCATTGTTGTGTTGTAGTAGCCACCAGTCAATCTATCATCAGTGGGATGCAACGCAAGCATCACTTTGTGATCGTGCAGGCTGCTTCAACGCGCCCCTGGCTGTACCATTTATCTTAAAACTGTTTAGCAACCTCCTCAACTTTATCTTGCCAAACAATTGATTTCAAGTTCATGGGCACACCTGCAATCCGCAATGCTGAGCCGCGTATTAGAAACTTCAACATGGTTGCACCCTTCTGAGCAAAAGGCACTGGCTGCTCGGGACATCCTTTGCTGATTTTTCACCACATTCACCAGAAGAATCTTGTCATCTGGCAACAATCTGACAGGACAGAGCTGACCTTTCCCTGATCACTGCGACCAAAACTCCGTGCATTGGGGTTTGTGCGTATGCATCCGGTCATCTCTGGCATCGCGCCTTCTCTGGTGCACATTCTTCTCCCAGCATCAAGAGATCCGACACGGTGCTTGTAGCTGCTCAGTATTGTTGCAAACGGCAAGGGAAGGGTGCCATGGTCACTCAAGTTGCAACACAACAAAGAAGATTGACAGTTCTGTACTCGGAGTGTTATCGAACTTCGAACCGGGTACTTGTACCGTAACACGTACAATTACTACTTGGAACTACTAGGAATACGATTGCAATTTTCATTCAAAACCTGGCGCGGACCTTCCTTCTCCCGGTGCACGGAAACCGCCGCACTGGAGCTGGTAGGTCTGTAGACACTTGTAGATACGGTGCCTCTGGTTACAGTATCGTTCAAAGTCTTCCCAGTTATTTTTGCCACCCTGGTGGCACGTAGGGTGGCAAATTTTTTACGTGAACAGTGCGTTGTTTTGCCACTCGATCCGTGTTTTTGCCACTCGAATTAGTCGATCGCGAATACGGGACTCCGATGCAAAAAAAATGGGGTGTGCAGGACGCACGGCATTGCGCAGTCCCAGAAGATATTGCTGGTCATGCCCCCTACATTACCCAGTATATTCGTTTTGCCACCCACCGGAGTGCGGCTGCGACTCTTCAGTATTGTTGTTTTGCCACCGAGTCATTGCACTCGATTTTTGTCCTCTACTGATAGTAGAGTACAGTATTACAAGTAGTACGGAATAATTAATAATTACTGGCGACAGTACTGTTTCACAACCGGTTTTCTAGGTGATTCGCAACCTAGAAAATGCTGGTACAAACCCTACATACGCACATTCTGTCACGGATGGGCAATCTTCACCCTCGTCGCGTACAAGAGTACAAGGAGTTGTACTCGCAACTCGCAACTCGTACTGGAGTACAAGTACAACGGAATTCTCCTACTCCAGTCCTTTATGGGCAGAGAACGACATGTAACCGACGCGATGCCCAAGTACAGTACCTTGTACAACGTAGTACAATACTGCGTGTTGAGTACTTGGAGTACAGAACTCCAGTAATACGGTAATGCTGTAGCTCATGGTACAAGGTACTTACTACATTACTGGTACTCCAGCACAATTCTAGCTCTTAGCAAGACACTGCAAAACAATTTTTCACCGAATCAGCTGTTCTAGGATTATAATAAAACCCCAATGCCCTAGAAAAACCAGGTGATTCAATGCCTGAAAAAGCCCTAGTATGTTGAAATGCCAGTTAGATTGACTAGTCAGAAACTAAAAGGGAAAAACTAATCGAAAAGGGAAAAGATGCCCATACATAGCATTGTAAATGGTAACAGATTCACCAGCATTGTGTTGGTCTTTGGGCTTAATTGCAACAATGCATGTTCCTTCCCATGGTTTTCAGACAAACAAGTGCCTTTCAATAATAGAAAGATGAGGAAGGTACTAGTTGAGCTCAGCAGCAATAGCTGCCCTGCCTGAGTGAATTGAGCAAACTTTAGCCGCCAGGAGTTGCAGTTAGTTATGATGATGAATCTGATCATCACATAGTAATGGTATATCAGTTCCCTTTACTTTACTAAATGAAAGGAATGTGAGTTTGCATGGAGATTATAAATTGTTGCTGATTGGCAACAAGCACCCCCAATTGAACTGACCAATTATTGTCGGACACAAATTGCATTTAGCTTGAGAACTGTTAGTTCCAGGGCTCATGCATCCAGTATTTTCTACAAAACCAGGTATGAGCCCTTTACTTGTCATGGAAGTGAAGACATTGGATGGCATGATGATTTTTCACCTGCTTGAGAGCTGTGTTGTATCTTTGAACTACCACGCCAAGATGTTGATTCATTGAGGCCATATGAACTAGGTAAGTAAATGAGGAGCATGTCTACTAGTAAGTGAGGAAGTAGTATAAAGCAATGAACATGTGGCTGGTGTCTGCCTCCAACATCATGCGACTTACCATGGTGAGACCAAGTCAGATTGATAGGAACAATGAATCACAAAATCTGGCGCATCAATGTTTGGTTCTGTTGAATGTGCACTATAAACAAGATACAGGATTACCTTTAATTTACCTTTATTTACTTTTCTTAACATTGGCAGAACCAAGTTAGTAAGGACAGGAGCAGTACAGCCATACTTACCTCCACTGTTTCCTGGTTCTTTGTATTGTTGCTTATCTTTAATATGCATTTTAAAAAATTTACATCACCCAGAATTCTTCAGCAATAACCACTTGAAAAGCTCTTCAAAATGTGCTTCTCATATGGTCTCAAGAAGTCGAATCGACAAAATCCAAAAGGTGTTCCATAGATCATTTCTCTTCTAACAGTAGGTTGTAAGGGTAATTAAATTATCCTGCACGTCCCAAAGCCTTCTGTCAATGATAGCTATGGTACCTTAGAGACCCTGTCATGGCTTTCAGTGTTGATCTTGTTTCCGGGAGCCCGTGTATGTCCCTAATCGAGCCGGCCATGACCTGCAGTAGCGTACGGGAGTACTGAGTTCTACTTAGTACTGGTACAGTGTCCGGTATTTCTATCCTCAGAGGAGCAGTCTGAGATTCGTAGGTAAAGTTGATGTGTAACAACTTGCAATATAATTTATAAAGTCGATTTTTTAGAAACGCTCGATCGGCTCGATTAGGGACATACACGGCCTCCCAGTCCATCCCTGCATCTAGTCACTGTTAGCAATATCAAACCAGCAGGGTAGTAGTGGACACGCTACTGTGGTACTGAAACTCCGAGTACGAGTGTTTAGTGCAGCATTCGTACTCTACCGGCAGTACTAGTACTCTAGCAGTACTACAATAGCCGACAAAGATACTGCACTGCATAGTGCCACTCGGAGTACAATACTACCGGTAGTTTACTACCGCAGTACTGTACTGTAGTCCAGGGCTCCGTATCGGTACTGTTGGAGTAGAAAGTAGAACCCAAACCTTACTGATCCATTGTGGTGGTGTTGTTTATTCGTGATTCAGGCGGTGAATACGCAGACGTAGAAAAAAAATCGAAGATCGACTGACTTTTGAATGGTGTATGAAAAAATGTTGTGTCAATTCTAGGTGATATGTCACCTAGAATACCCTTTTCTTCCAGGGAAGAAAAAAAGCCTGGTACACCTGTACCCAATATTCTACGCACGGATTTTTTTTCTGATCGATCATCCCCGGTATTCTAGTAGGTGACAAATCACCTAGAATGACCGTGGTGGGCAGTTGGTATCACCTAGAATTCCCGTTCTTCTGGAGTCGTTAGCGTAGAAGTACTACAGATGATGACAGTAACATACTCCAGTACTTTCGCCAGTACTAACAAAACTCTACATGTTGAGTGTTATGTTGAAAAAATAAGAGTTCCAGTAAATTGGATTTTTACAAATATCTGTAACATCTTACATGCAACCTCCTCTCTGTCTTTACACTAAGAAAAAGATCTACTGCCAGTATCTTGTTTGCTGCATGACCTCAAGGACAACATCACAACATGGCATAAAGTGAGTTGATCTGCTTGTAGTCAATAATGACTGTTTATCGTTATGATTATGGTCATTTTCAACATTAAAAAGTGATATCTACGTATTTATTTTTTATATTAAGATTTTAACCTATTAAATGTAATGTTTCTTTTGAGTTGGTGATAGAATCGATGACTTATAAAACTATTACAAGTTTATTTTTTTAGGAGTAAACAAAATCGGTGGATCCAATAAGTTTATTTCTGTGGGAGTCAACCCACGGTGGATTCCATAAATTCATTTCTACTGGAGTCAACAAAAACATAAATTTGTTTCTGCAGTAGCAACCGTTTTTCCAAGAGGTTGAGTTGGTGTTTTCATATCACCATAAAAAGTCATTTCTAACTTAAAAGGATAAGAAGGTCCGGTGAATGGCTGATATTTAATAATTTACTATTCCAGCTCTGTCCGGTTTGAAATTGTAACAAAAATTACCAGAGGTTGTGCTCGTAGGACTTCTGTACATCTCTACAGGAATTCAAAATGCGGATGCTCGAACTGGATTCAAATCACAAAAATGTATGTGTAACACACACAACAGCAACAACGACAAGACTGATCAAGAAAACAACAACACCTCAATCCTCTAATGGCAAAAGCACCAACATTCGAGAATTGTGGTGTCCTTGTTCGGAGAATGAGGACACTGCAACTGTCATCACAATGCAGATGCAGGCAACAAGGATTGACTTGCTTCTGGCACCATAAGGGTTGAGCCAGAAAGAATGTTGCTGTCATTGGTGGTGTATTGTGGACTTCGGATGAGGGAGAAGAGGTGGAGCAACAATCTGGTTTCAAACTTGATTCGATCAGAGTTGTGTGTGTGAACTCAGAGTTTAATGCTAGTTTTGAATGGAAATTGTCAAAGTATTCAATTTTCATGTCAGCCACTCAATCTACATGGCAATATAAATCAACAAAAAATATGATGTACGTGATACATTTAAAATTAGTGTGAACGTACTCAGAGTTTTAAGCTTGTTATGAATTTCACATTGTCATAGTAATCAATTTAAACATTGTAGACACAATACACATGGTGATCTAACTCAACAAAACAAGTGATGTATGTAATTATTTTAAAACGTCATAATAAAATAAACGATGAATAATCAACATAAATGTTGATTATAGTTTTATTTGGTGAATAGTCCCCGTTCACTATCAATATATTTTGAACTCAATTTATTTTTTTCAAGTCACCAAAAACCACCTTGTGATGAACGTAGAAAATGTCAAGGATTCTGACATTGTTGACTTTGCAAAACAAAGCAACTTCTATGAATCACTCCATGATGACTTGATGCAATCATGGATGTGTGTGACAGCATATGGAGTACCCATTCCAGGTCCTGAAGATAAAGCACAAGTTGCCATCAATATTTATGACATATGTTGTGCTTCTATTGGGCTTAGTACTGTTCTTAAAACAATGTGGCATGATGGCAGGCATCCCAGTCTTTGTGACTACTAAGTTTGTAACAAGCAACAGTGATAGATACCATCATGCATGTTGACTGGTGTGGTTGTTCTGTCCAAGAATGCATGCTCATGTCCAAGCAATCCTGTCCCAGCATGCAATGCATGCACATACCAAAGATTTCAAGCATAAAACCACATCATCAGCTAGCAACTAGAGCATGTTCTTTCTTTAGCAGAGCATGCCCATGAATCCAATGATAAAGGTGCCGGATGATGGATATGCATGGGTATCAGGCAGCATGACTTGCTGTGTGACATAAACAAGAAGTAATAATTGAAAGGTCATTTTAGTAAATCCAATTAAGAAGAGAATGAGAAGTAAACTGGACTAAGCTGAGGATGCCTTGAAAATTTTCTAGACCATTGAGTGAGCAACATAGTTGCTTGCCCCATTGCCTGCTGTTGGTTTGTTTGCTGACTCCATATTGGAGCTGCCAAAGCATAACTGCACAGACTTCAGTAGAGGAAAGCAAAGGAAGTTTCTTTTAAAGGCATCATACCTTAGCATGACATAGGCATGTGATAACAAGATCAGCATGTCAACAGTCAACTGGATCAATCAGCCACTTTGATCACTTGATGTTGATTTTTGTTGTTTGCCTTGTCACATGTCCAAGTGGGACTCCAACTCTGATACAACAACTTCCAGTTCCTCGTCAGATATGCTTATTGCTGTTTCTTCTTTCATAGCAGCAGAGCATGAGGGGTTGTTGAAAAGCCTTCCACATGTCACAAAACCCATACCACTGACAAGGATTCCTGTGGGTTCCAGTTTACTACAAATAGTGCACAAAGTGTGTGAGTGCTGACACTCAGAAAATATTTGCACCCTAGAGTATAAAGCACAAGCCTATCCTGTAGTACTAAGGATGATAAGTGGGTCATGGGCCAATACTTCTGAGGAGTGGCATTCAGAAATGAAAGGTTTCGCTCAAGTACTACAGAAGCTTAAAGCCATCATAACTTTCATTCACATGCATGATCTTGAGGAGTTATACAGCACTGAGAACTGGAGTAGTGGTCATGAAGTTGAAATTGATTTTTCAAAGAAATCAACAAAATTGGACTTAGTGTGGAATGTACTCCAATATCCAATACCTGGTACCAGTACTGTGTCCGAGTAATTAGTACCTGGTAGCCCAGTTAACTGGTACTACTACACAAGTAGTCCGAGTACTGGTACCAGGTACTAACCGTCGTAGCGTCGTATCTACAATTCTTGTACCTATTCATATTTGCTGTCGCTCCGTTGTTCATTCGCACCCCAAATTAAAAATTACTGTCAGACGAGGAAGTGACTAGTAACGTACACTTCGTACTTAATTCTTCGACATGTACATTTAATACTACGCCTACTCGGTGGCAAAAATATGAGCACAAAATCAAGATACCGGCACAGTATTTGTATCGTATATTTTTACTACCATGTACAGTAGTACGCGAGTATGGTGTGTGCTCTTGTAGGTGTTAGTAGTAGCACCTGGTAGCACCTCATGAGTACAATGAGTCATGTGCTTCGTCCATCATTGGCAGTCGGAAGTGTGCATACTTGTACCAGATACACGCTGAATGATGTGACGGACCACACGAGAACTCGACGCCAGTCGACATCGATATAGGACAAACGAGGAGAGCAGCGATTGCGAACACATTTGGGCATCAGGCATCGAGTGGACTACAGAACTACAGTACATCAATTTCTGATCTACAAGATACACTGTACTTCCAGATAGCTGAGACAAGTGAATCAACTCATCAAGCATGAGCATGGGGTCACACCACACACGTATGAACAGTTCGATCAAGTTCCTCCTGATTTCAGTTGCGATATCGTTACAGTTATTGTTTCATCGATGCCAAGCATTGACTACGATACCGTTATCTGCTTCTCGGTCTGACCGTGTAGGGATGGCACAGTATGCTTCTGTCCATCGGAGAGTCCCTTCCGTGCCATCCTATGCACTGCAAGCTGAACTCGATGCATCGGCTTCAACTGCAGAGCTTGACGTATCACAGTCGATGTCGAGACCCAAACCTTTGGCGTTTCTACATGTCCTATGGAGGTTCACCAGACCACACACCCTAATCGGATCTGCACTCGCTATCCCTGCTATCCACGCCCTCGCAGCCCCGTCTTACACAGCTCTCGTGTCGGTACCAAGTCTGGTGTCGATTCTCTACGCGATGCTGCCTGCACTTCTCATGAATCTATTCATCACTGGTCTGAATCAGATCACTGACGTTGAAATTGACAAGATCAACAAACCTGATCTACCAATTGCCGCAGGAGACCTTCGTATCAGAGACGCTATTGGTGTCGTCTCCGTGGCCTTGGTTCTCTCCCTTTGGATGGGAGTAGCACATCCCACACTCGGATCGCAAGGCCTAAATGTAGCATTGTGGGGATCTGGGATTCTTGGTACCATGTACAGCTTGCCACCATTTCGCTTGAAACGATTCCCTCTGCTGGCAGCATTTTGCATAGTTGCAGTCCGAGGGACAATCATTAACGCTGGCTTCTTCGCGCATGCGAAGCGTGCGGCGTTTGGAGAAAAAGTCGGTTCGGTCGTGCACTATCTCTTCAACGACCGAGCCTGCATGTTGTCCAGTGTGTTCTTTGGCGTTTTTGGTATTGTTGTGAGTTTCCCTTTTTGCTTGGCAGATTGACCCGGAATGTTCACAAGTTCTAACTCCTTGTCCTTAGATCGCGTTGATGAAGGATGTTCCCGACGTCGCAGGCGATGAGCAAGCGAGCGTCAGAACGTTCTCAGTCAGAGTTGGCCAAACGAGAGTCTTCAACACTATGAAGAGACTTCTAACAATGCTGTTCTGTGTTTTTGGGATCGGGTTTGTCAAGGCTGCGTTTACATCAAACTCAGTACCTCTGACGCTGTCAAGAATGTTTGTCGGAACTTCGGCTTTCGTGGCAGGTATTTCGGTAAACAAAGAGGCAGTAGGAGTGAATCCCGAAGACAGCAAAGATGTGTACAACTACTACATGCACTTGTGGAAGCTATTCTATCTTTCCTACCTTCTGCTACCATTTGCCAGGTGAATGCAATTGCTTCGTTGGACTACTTGATGCGTTGAGAGGGCAACGGCAGGTAGAGAATCCTGATCAATCAGATGCACTAACGCATGCACCTTACCGTACTAATCCTCGACCGACACACGGTGTTTCTTAGCTGGACGCTCTCTTTTCGTTGAGCACATTCCACAAGTCTTTCTCGTTGTGGGAGTGACGTATGTGCATGCTTGACAAACCCATGTCTCACATTGGACTGGTGGTCCTCGTTTTGTTCTACACATAGCACATGTTTTGCGCGATGCACAAGAGTAATAAGTGCACTTCGTGCACATCCACTTGTCGATGGCTTCGTTTGTAGCCGGCGCAGAAATGCCGTCTGTGTCGGTATCGACGGCATGACTTAGAACGTCGGTGATGAAAGCTTGCTTGTCTTTTGGCACGTCAAGACTTGCGTCACTCGACGATGCAGAGACGATGCATTCCATGTCCTCGCCCACATCCAAATCGAGAGAGCGGTCGTCTGTTGCATTACAAACCTCGTGCGTTTCAGTGCTCTCCACATCATCCATACCGTCTCTTTCCCCGGTGGTTTTGTCGACATCAGAATAAGAAACTACCGGCTCTACCTCGTTGTCAGATTCGTCAGATGAGCCTCCGCCTTCGCCGAGTTCTTCCCCAGGGTTGCATCGCTGCGCTTCTTCGAGCTCCAACATTGCCTGCTTCTCCTCATCCTCCTGTTTTCGTTGTTGAATCAAGCTCCAGGTCACTTCTAGTCCGAAGACAAACGACACCGAATCAAATCCCCTCATTGCCGCTCTGAAGATAGGATCGTCGACGGTTTCTACAGTATGATGATGAGACCAACATCGCATATCTTCTTCGTCCGGCATTCCAATTTGTTCTTGAAAGTTATCGCCTCGCTCGTTGGATGCAAGTCCACTGCCTTCGGTCATATCGTGGGCTGCCTGAGGGGATCCGATCGTATCATCCGATTTCATGGACATGAGGATAGGAACAATGTTGGTCCATTCATCGATCCACCAGGCCTGTAAGCGACGTGCGGCGTCGGCAATGTCTTGTCCTGGTTTCCAAACCTTCAAAACATTGGCAAAGACACGATTCAAGTCCTTCGAGAAACCAGAAACGCTTTGGTAGGCCGATGGTTTGTCCTGCGACTCTAGTCGACTCCTGATAGTTCCAAGGTCTATTGGCTGTTTTACGTGAGTTTCATACTCTTCTTTGGATACACCATGATCCTGAGGTACAAGCGGATTCGCAAAAAATTGAGAGTCTTCCTGTTCCAACATCCGGTCAAGGAGGCCCCGACAGGCTTCAAGTTTTTTCGGGAGAACATTCTTCGCTTCCAGCTCAGCATCGTCTGAAATGGTTCGACATCGCTCGCATCTCAACTTGTCATGAGTATCTGATGGCGTGTCTTGTCTCAGCTTAAACAGATTGCGCAAATCTTTCGTGCTAAGTGCATTGACTTGTTCCTTATCTGTTCAGAAATGGAGGTGAGTTGCGACCAAGGCTGAGGCGAAAATCAACGGCAACACCTTACCATCCACTACTTGCTGCAACCCTTGTTTCGCTAGTTGTCGCTGAAATATCTTCTCCTCCACTGTACCAGTTGCCAAAAGGCGGTAAGTAAAGCAACGCTTCTTTTGCCCGTCGCGCCAGCATCGAGCAGCGGCTTAAGCGTCCTGCGCGCAGAAAAGGGGACAAGTGGTTGGGAATGCTGTTATGCACAATCACGGAAATAGTTGACAACACGTACCACAGCTGGATTCCAATCGGGATCGAAGAGGACGAGCCGGTTGCCTCCGATCAAATTGATGCCTAGAGATTTCAGTGAGTGAGTATATCATCAATAATCTCAAGGTGTTCCGCAAAAGACAACGCAAAATGCCTTACCGCATCCTCCTGCCTTGCTGGAGAGCAGAAAGGCGACGAGCGAACTGTGAGGGTCGTTGAACTCGTCCACCATTTTCTGTCGCTTCTTCATCGTCACACTTCCGTCAAGTCTGCAAAAGCCCCAAGAGTTCTCACGACACATCTTGCCAACGAGATCGAGTGTTTGGGTGTAGTTCGAGATGATGACAATCTTATCGTTACCATTCCCTGGCTTTCGCATTTCCTTCATCAATCGATAAAGGACGAACATTTTTCCCGACCACTCCGGAATCACCTGTGAGTTCTTACCAGGAGCGTACGGCAGAAATTTAGCAAGCCCCTGCGCCCCTTCAATTGTTGCCTTGGCGTCCTCTTCAGAGTACTTCACTGTCTTTGCTGCAGCTCTACGCCCCACCTTGGCGGTCTCGTCCTCTTCTACAATCAACGATGGATGGTTGCATAGCTTCATCAGCAATTGGATGTATCCCAGGCAGTTCTCCTGTTTCCCTTCGAGTACATGCTTCATGTCCTTTCCAGCGACAAGTTGTTGATACATGTTCTGCTGAATCCCAGTGAGATTGCAGCAAACAACTTGGACTAACTTTGGTGGTAGATGCTGAGCATTCAATGTGTTGACACGTCGAAGAATAAAATCATTGACGATGGAGCTCATGTCCATTTGAATTTGCATCATTTTCTTCTTTTGGGCATCGCTTGCATCAGGTTCACGCCCACGAAGAATCGGAAAAAGCATTCGTCGTCTGAAATCTTCAGCAGACGGAGCCAATACACCTGGATTGGTGAAATCGACCATGGCAAAGAACTCCTCAAGATTGTTTTGCATGGGAGTACCAGTAAGGAGAACTCTTCGTTTGACCGGGAGTGAGTTGAGGGCTCGTGACGTTTGATTGTCACTGTTTTTGAGACGATGTGCTTCGTCGCATACAAGTAGATCACAACAGTCCGCGTGTTTGGATAGCCTTCCTATGTGTGTTCGAATCGTTTCGTAGCTGACGATGAGAATGCTGAACATTTTCGTTTTGACAAAAATGTCAATATTCTTTTCGACTGCCTTGCGATCCGACTCTGCTAGCGGCAGCGTTTTGACGGCTCCAGGACCAAGCCATTTTGCAAATTCATTGTCCCAATTCTTGACCAATGAGCACGGGCACACAATAATGACTCTCTTACAAGTTGGTAACCCGTCTTTCGTTATGCCAGTCTTGAGCATGGTATATATGAGTGCCACGGATTGCAGGGTCTTGCCCAAACCCATATCATCTGCGAGACTGTGCGTCATGGAACAGAAATAAAAATGGTGAGAAACATGATTGGCGTCGGAGTGTAATGGCAGGGTCTACATCGACAAGAAATGAATTGCACGTCACGTACATGCAACCGTGTCCATTGAATGGTCTGAGCCCCATGACACATTCGTACATGAATTGCACTCCTTCCCGCTGATGCGGTCGTAGCCACTTGGCCAGAACATGAGGCACAAAGACGTTCTGATTGGAGTATGATTCTACTGGTGCTGGTTTCATGACAGTAACTGACTCCTCCACTCCAGATTCATCTGGTTGTACTTCAACGACCATTCGTGGTGGTAAGCCGCGCGCTTCTCCACCTTGGTGTGGTGATTTCCAAAGAAGCAGCGGTTCGACATGGACAGGTTCATTAGAGTTTTCCTTGTCATCATCTGATTCGTCCGAAGAAGCGTCTGTGCCATCATGAGCAGCATTCTGTGATGCGTTCGGTAGTTTGAAAGAAAGTCCTTTGCCAGCCCTTGCCAATAGCTTTGACATGCCATCCAATCGTTTCCTGACTCCCAACGACGACGTCTTCAATGCTTCTTCAGCTGTCTTGCTGTACGCTCGTCGTTTCGTCATGGGACGTTGAAACTTCTTTTGCAGACCTGACGATAACGACACTGACAGACAGCTGAGAACTGGAGCTCTCTGAACAATGATTTTGGCTCCAGGCTGAAACAGCGCATTTGTCTTCGTTTGTGTCTGTGACATCTTTACACATTCCTGATCTAGGTTTTGTTTGATGGGCTTTCGGAACGTTGTCGACACGGTGCGTACTGGTAAAGGCCCGCCGCTCAATCGACGACCATCACTTCCGAAGGACGACGATGGCGCGCGTTTGTTGCCACCCAACATAGCCTTTTCTTTGACGTCTGAATCAACTGTACCAAGTACTGAGCGCCTGAATGCCTGAGTTATGCTTGCTCGCAAGCAGTGAGCAGTGTACAACAATACGGTGGAACCAAGTCAGAAATGAAGCGCTTTCAATCACACCGATGCATACAGAATTGCGGAAGGAATGATGGCGGCAACTTCGGCGCAACTTGCTGGAAATGGTCGAAAGTCCTAGGTTCGTCGGTTTGAATCTAGAACGAAGGCAGCTAAATTCCTTGTCCTTCCGACGTACAAGCGTTATGCATATGGAGGGTGAAGGGAAAAAATGGCGCGATCCACACATCATCTCGATGTAGCATAGTAGCACAGGGTACAATACTGACGGTAACCGGTAGTATCCTGTGCTAGTTGTAGATGGGCAGTCCTGTATAAATGTATATGTACAGTACGAGCAGTCCGTATCACTACTAGTGCACTGTGTATTATTGGTACTGTATTGCTTGGACTTACATCTCATATCAACTCATATCTCACATCACGATTTTAGGGAGATCGCCGGGTAGAGTCGTGTTCCACTACGTTTCGGTCATCATGATGGAAAATTAGAAATTAGTGGACGGGAAACTTAAACAAACAAACATCGGAACTAAGAGATCCGGGTTGACATGAAACAAGGGATTTTCTACTTAGTGGAAACACGACTCTACCCCGATCTCCCTAATGTCGTTGCCTTGTCCTCAATCTACAGGCTAGCTCATCCTCGTCTTTATCCATGCCGTCGTCATAGTCATCGTGGTCGTCGTCGTCATCGTCATCGTCATCGTCATCGTCATCGTCATCGTCATCCTCCTCATCGTCATCGTCGTCCTCATTGTCTTCCTTCTCCTCGTCATCCTCCACCTCATCATCGTCATCGTCATCGTCATCTTCATCCTCCTCATCGTCATCCTCCACATCATCAAGCTTCCTATAATCCTCACCCTTGAGGTTTCCATAGTAGCCAACGAAATTCGCATCAATAGTTGCCATGAGCTCTTCGATGCCACTATTCTTGGACGAGCTTGTAACATGAATAAGCGGTCCTTGACTACCTTTCCGTTGGTAGAGTTGGCTATGAAATCTCATGCACGCGTCATTCGAAAATCGAATCAACTGTGGCAACGACACTCGATCCGCTTTGGTCAAGACCACAGTGTATGGTATTTCCGCTTCGTCGAACCAACCCATAATGTTGCGGTCAAATTGAGATGTTCCCCTCCGAGAATCAACCAGCATTAATGTACGAGTCAGTGTTCCTTTATCTCGACGAGATAGAAGAAAGTCTTGTGTCTTTTCTTGCCAGCTCGCAACGTTCTTGTCTGGTGCCTTGGCGAATCCATAGCCTGGTAAATCAATCAAGAATCCCACCGCGGAGGAAACATTTTGAGGATCCGAATGTTTGCCGCTTGGCATCAAACCATAGTAATGAACTGTTTGGGTCCTTCCTGGCTGCTTACTGGACTTGGCCAAGTTTTTTCTCATAATGGCGTTAATGAGCGTGCTCTTTCCCACATTGGACCGTCCGAGGACAGCAACTTCCGGAATATCATATGTTGGAGGCTTGTGATCAAAGAGTTTGGGACTCATGTAATGAAATTCTGCGCCGCGGAAGGATGGAGGGATTGTCCGTTCTAGAAAGAGTTCCTGTGCATCAATGCCAAATTCCTCAGTAGCACACTTTGCAACATAGACGTTGGGTGATCCAGTGACTGATAAATAGGCATCAGGAACGACAGCATTCTGCGGTTGGATCGATGCTGATGCTGCAGCAGAGAGTTTGGATGGAATTCGTTGTGTCGTTGGAACCTTGTTTTCTTTGGCAGCTCGCGTGCTGGCTCGTGTCCCTCCGGATGGATTTCCTTTCGCTTTCACGTTCCCTTTCCCTTTTACGTTCGCATTCACTTTAGCATTCGCGTTCACTTTTGAAGCCAGACCCCGTTCTGATGATAACAAATGTACGAAAGACGAAGCTCCTCTGGAAAGCTGTCTTCGTATCATTGCAATGCTGCTACGATGTATCAGTGCGCCGCAATCAGAGTGTGATCTGTTGCCAAATGTGCTACAAGTACTAGTAGTTACTAGTACTCCAGTAGCTGTTAGCTAGTGGCGTAGAGGATGAGATTTTGACGTCACGAGTCATGCCACTTGTGAGCGTCCGATGATGAATGGTCCTCCTCGGACCATCGAGTATCTTCCATCGTTTCCTGTGCAGTACCATGTAGCAAGTAATAATCCAGTATATCCACCCCAGATATACACAACGCAAACACCAGCCCTGACAGTACAGCATGTTCCAGACAGACAGTAATCACGTCGGCGCTCTAGACTCTAGCTAGAGTACAGGTATGCCAGTTAAGAATGTCTATAGCGTTATCACAACGATTGGGGCTTGCTGCATCATTGCACATCTGCTTGGAAACAGTAAGACGTGCACACGAATCAAACTTGCGCGTCCGATTCGAGTCCAATGACTCATTCTCGGACTACACCAAGCACGAGCAGATCAATCGACGAGGGCAGAGCAATCGGTAGAAAATCCATTGACAAATACACCCCGCCTCAAGTGAATTTCAGCCATGATATCACGTAGTGTATCTCCCGCAACCATACGCACCACAAGCAATGAGATGCCTCTGGCCAAGGTATCAAGTTCTTTGGTATCGGCGATTGCACTTAAATTTCCTCCGCTTGGTGTCAGGAGATAGTCTCTGATGCTCTCGCAAAAAGCATTCGGGTCTTTATCAGGAAGACCCATCCAAATTTCCGAGAATGGTTGACCATGCGATTCAGAAGCGCATTTAAACTCATACCAGCCTTCTTCTAGGTTGTATTTCATGCCATCAGCATATACTGTGCCTCCAGTAAATTCATTCAACCTTGGGGCTCCATCCAACCAACCGACAAACGTGCCATTCCCATCGTGGTGTTGGGGCACTAGCCATCGGATCAATGCTGCGTAGGCGAATACCGTGGCGACTGTGATTGGTTTGTGTTGAGATACCAGGTCAACGATCGTACCAGACCATCGAATGCCAGCTTTGGCAGCTCCATTTTGCGTTATGAAAAAACTCGATAGCCCAAAATATGGATGCGCCAAACGTGCCTTCCAATCGACCCAACAGGCCGTTGATTCCTCGTCACCGTACGGAGAAGCGGCGAGAATTTGATCCTGCACCAAGGATTCCAGATATGATTCAATCCATAGTTCACGAAAGCTTTCCGTCCCGGGAACGTCCGTCGTGAGTATCCCCTGAAGTGCCATGGCATGTGCCACAGCTGTATGCGTTCCGTTGGCAATTCGTAGTTTCAACCCTAAATCGGCGTCCAACTGCTCCCGCGTGGACCGCACGACGACGCCTTCCAATTTGGTTTCGCGAAAGGCTGTCGGTAAGTTATTGTGTGGGTCCAAAATGACAAGAGCCTTGGCCGGGAGTGGCTCCGCGCGAGGTACGTTGGGATCGTCAGGACGTGACGATGTGATACGATCCACCATGGTATTGAGGCAAACGACGTAGTTGTTCAAAAAATCCAGCATGGTACTGTCGCCGCTGTCTTTCTCCTTGATTGCTATGGTTTGTAGATGTGACTGAATGACATTTCCGTTGTCAGCAACGTTGTCCATGTCAAGGATACAAATCTTTTCTGTGCGCTTCTGGTTCCCTTTCGATATGGCTCGCAATAGCTCCATTAAATCCTTCATAGCACCTGACTCGGCAGATACCAACCCAGCTTCTGTAACACCAACACCAATAATGAGAACATGTTGTTCCAACGAAGCGATAAATTCCCACGTTGCCGCTCGAGTCTCTGGATTTCCCAAGGAAAATGCCCCGTAACATGCAACTCGGTCTGTGACAACATCACCTGAAGCAAACACTGTGTCTACTTCGTAGTACGATGACAATGATACCGCGCTGGATGAAGACTCTTTCTCATCCCAATCTTGCCGTTGCTGCTGCCGTTGCATCATGCACATGTAGTTCAAAAACGATGTTCCACGCGTCTGTATCAACGCAGGATAGAAACCTGCACGGTTTAAAACGGGAACCAACACATTTCGCAAGAAACGACCTGTTCCCAAACACAAGCAGTTCACTTTGGCACTAGCATCGTCGGTCTTGAAGGAGGACATGGACATGAATGAATAGCCGGAAGGATGCGGATCATCCAAATTGTATGCACATGTGTACTTGAGACAGGAGTACTACAGCATGCAATGTTGTATCATTTGTCGGCAGTGCATCCGGACGTGGATTCACTGATTCACTATTCACTCCCAACTCCCAACCTCGTACCATGTACCTGGTAGTAGTACATGTACAAGTACTGGTACCATGCCATGTATCTTCCAGTATTCGTATCATACCAGGTTCATGTGTAAGACTATTCAAGTATTGTACTTGAGTACATTACTGGGAGTTGGGGACCCAAAACCCCCGAGACGACAGACTGATGTCCTATGTCCTGTGATACGAGTACTGTAGTGTGTAGTGTAGCCCAGAAGATGACAGACGCGGCCGCGATGAATTTGCACGTACGATATATGGATATGCACCGGTAGTGCAAGTACAAGGTGCAAGTATCGCAGCGCAATAGTAGTGCTTGTACTGGTACATTCACAGCAACAATCAGAAACTGCTCTTGATATCTACCGGTAGTACTATGTACTCCAGTACAATGTACTATATCATTGATATTTGGTACCTGGTAGTACGTAGTACAAAGTACTGGTGCTGCACACCTGCACTCCAGCTGTCTTTGGTAGATGCCGAAGCGCACTGGATGGTCTGATGGCACGCTTCATAGAACCAATTGGCCTGATGCCCACCCATGGAAAGCACTTCAAGTCCCACGAACTAGTTATCGAGTAGCCCGATCTTACATCAGGCGAATTGTCTGTCAGCATCGCGCGGAAGAACAGCTACATACCATCCTACAAAGGCATGATACTTCGGTAGATGGATCGAACCAGGCAGTGCGAGTGACGGTGCATCTTGTGTTGATGACCGAACCGCTTTCCATGCGGAATGCTGGTACGGACGACGAGCGATATGCAAGCAGGAAGGAACACGAATCGGGTCCCTGGCATGCCATCATGAGTTTCAAGTTGATGTTGATGTTGATTGCCTCAGGACTTGGTTGAAACGAAAGAATCACTGTCCCTTATGCAATGGGCAGGGTGCTGAATTGAGAGTGACATGCCGAGCCTTAGAATCATGGCTATCTTGACGAGGTCGCCTTCGGTGACTCGACTTTGTCCATTTGGTTGAGCGCAACCTTTGAGCTGGCTTTGAAGCATCGCTGTTGTTCCTTGATGAACTTGATGTTTTATCGAGTCCGTCTGTTCGTGCTGCTGCATTCGAGAGAATCTCTTTACATGGTGAGCAATTTGTCGTTGTGTCGTCGTCGTACATGCCGCAATAATGACCCGGGGCGCCGAAAGGATACAGGGGCGATGACCTGGTACGTGGAGTACTCTACTGGTAAATCCCGAAAATGCGTGCGGCTACATTATGTTTGACAAACGGAAGGAGTGAGAACGTCATGTTCGTGGGCCCTCTAAGCCCATCATCACTCCCTGTCACCCGCAATAACCAACGTTCTAGCTGGAGACAGTTGGGTTTCTCATATACTTGACTGGTCCTAAGCACCTCGAACTTGGCTATCGATGTTTGTGGTCTTGCAAACTTACGCTGACAGACATTATTTAACTGGAACCTTTAATTTGTCAAGTGGGCTCACTTTTCCTCTCCCATCTGCACCTTCAGCGTCCGTCAAGGTTTTTTGGAACGAAAGGAGCGCCTGCCTATTTGATGAAACCGAGATCACATTCTCCGACGTCCGCATCGAACATGAAACCAATGTCGCCACAATTTGTTGACAACTCTTCCAGGACAAGAGAATTGTTTTATCTATGAACGCTCCGGTTCTCGAGCTCTTTATTGCGGAGTGCTATCATGGATGTACAATGCGAAAGTGGACATATTGTTATGCCATCATTACAATCAAGCGCTTCACCGCTGGATCCGACAGCAACATCGTAATGGATGACCTAGCACGGTCAGGCTTGGAGGCGTCTACTGTAGCACAAAGCAATGTCTACTATCGCACCCATGACAAAACAACCGGGACAGCAATCCTGAATTTCAACGGCGATGGATATCACGTTGCTGTGGAAGCGCTTTAGTTGAATCTGTTGGTGTTTTATTGATCATTCGCCAGGCCATCACATCTGCACCTTCTCGACACTATCGCTACGCTCAGCGGAAGCGGACGTGACGGAAAAAGGAACGAGTTGAACAAAAAAGTCGAGCATTCGTAATTGTTTCAGTTGTTGTTTTCATAAGATCTTCAGTGCAGATTCATAAGATCTTCAGTGCAGAACAGTTCGATTTTCTGAGAACACTCTGGTGCTGCCATTCTAGTTTTAGTACACAACTCCTCTTATCCTCCTTTGGACATTCTCTCACATCGGGTTCCAACAGTCGTTTCTTTCCTTCATCCTGAAATAAAAAACGATCTCGTTAAATAACACCTGTGAAATCACAAGCACTATCAATTAATTAAACAATAAACACAACACAAACGATAGGCATAACTCATAACAGATACGTACCTCCACCACTCCAAATTACTTCACCTTGGAAGGAGACCCGCTGCTGCTTTTGCTTTTTCCAACTTTTTTGATATCACCTCCCCAGATCTCTGACGCGCCTCTGGACTTGTAAAGTTCTCGTCACCAACACCAAGAAACACTTCACGCCCTCCTTCCTTCCCGGCTGTCAAGGATAGTAGGCTACTGGATAAGTCCAGTACCGGTGAGACAGCGAATACTGTCGTTGACGAAACTAAGAAGAATGCGACGATCGGACGGAATGTCAGATTCGAGTCAGACGTGAACTCAGAATTGAATTCACGATTGAACTTGGAAAAAGAATTCGAAAGTAATCGCGCTACGGATTTCCAAAGAGTCCAACAACCCAAGATTCCATCGGAGGACAAAAACTATGGAAAGTTGGAAAAAACATTAAACATGTAGGAGATTGGACAGAAGTCCACTATAAAAGAACTGGGAAGAATAAGAAGGAGACACAAGGAAGGAAGAAGGCAGGAGAAGGTTCTGGAGAGACAGAGAAGGGAACCTGGAAGAGGAGTTTAGTTAGAACCTAAACTCATAACTTTTACTTTGCTGATTTTGTCAAGGCCTGACAACTGCAGTTATCACCCCATAACCAGAGCAAGTACTGTGGTACCGCGCTCACGATATCTGGGATTCTCAACACGTTTTATAAAACGATTGCTTTTGAGAGTTAAGATCAAACGACGACGACGATGGCGAGCGAAGCGACGATGAAGTCGAGTCCGCTCGAGACGATCAAGGTCATTCCCTTTTGGGGAAACGACAAGACGAAGGGCGGTATGGAACCGCGAGAGTTCTTCAAGAAGGCAGAAGTGTTTGCTGCATCCAAAGGTTTTGAAAGGGGCCTGCTGGAAAAGTTGAAGCTGCCAAGCCCAGGGGCTGTGGAGTTGACGAAAGAGGAAGAACAAGCGCAGAAGTGGAACAACGACGCTCGCAATTTTTTGATTATGTCATGCCAGGGCGACGCATTTGCGATTATTGAGGCCAAAGAGACGGCGAACGACATGTGGAAAGCGTTGAAAAGTCGCTACGATTTGAAGAAGACGAAAGATCTTGTGAAGGCAACTACGCAATTGGAAAAGTGCTACATGAAGAATGACATGGAAGACCCGCACATGTGGATATTGGAGCTCGAAAGGTTGAACAGAGAGGTCGGTAAGTGCGAAAATGGGACCATGAGAAGCCAAGAACAGATGCAAGCAACAATTTTGGCACGTTTGCCGAAACGACGCTACGAGGCCGTTATCACCTCGTTGAACGGCAAGATTGGGCGTGAGGGTATGGATCATCAAGACTTTGTTGAGGAGATCACAGGGCACTTCCAAATGTTTATTGAGCCGTATAAGGGACGAATTCAAGAAAAGAGAGACGAAAAAGGAGGCGAACGAAATCAGAAACATTTGGCGCTCACGACGACCGGCGGACGAAACAGCTGGCGGCAGTTTAAAGGGAAGTGTAACAAGTGTGGAAAAGAAGGGCACAAGGCACGAGACTGCAAGAGCAATGAGGAGAGAAATGGAATCAATGTCAAGAATGGCAATGGAGTGCAAAATTCGTTTTCGGGAAAATGTTACAAATGTGGCCAAGTTGGGCACCGAGCGCAACACTGCAAAACTCAAGGAAACGACTCGGGAATGTTTGTCGGAATGGCTATTCACGAAACGAGAAACAGGGAGGAACCAATGGTGCAAAACGACATCGATCTGGATAAGCTTGCCCTGGAGATTCTCAACGACATCGCGAACGATAACAGGAAACGTAAACCTGATACGGAGTTGGACCGCAAGTACAAGAAATTTGCCGAGACGATTATTGCCCTCGACGTATCGGAACCGGAAGAAGAA
>JAKSYS010000431.1:0-53369 GCA_022925895.1 Fragilaria crotonensis
AATAACTCCTTCTCAGCTTCAGTCAAGTTGAGGTTGCTCTCATGAACAGTGTTGAGTAATGTTGAGAGCTGCAACTGCCTTGGGAGTATCTGAGCTGCGGTGTGCATCAGAGGTAGGCAAGTTGTTGTCAGGGTTGACTCTTGCAATGAGTTGCCCTCTGGCTTCATCAGAGGTGCCACTCAAGGTCAGTTGATGAGCTTCAATGGTGATGGTCTCTCAGGGTAAGCTTGGAGCAAGCTTGTGGTGGATAGGAGCCTGACCTTGATGCAAGACACCAAGTATGCTGGGACCTTGAGCATCCTTAGGTTGCCCAGAGTATCTTGCATTGCCCACAGAACATGACCTTGGCCTTCAATCCTGAGTCCCTTTGCGATGCCCTGCAGTTGAGTGATAGGGCCAGGGGTGTTGATGGGTCCAACAAAGTCCTTGCGGTCAGGAGGATCGAGATGCTTGCACCAGAGTCCCAAATGACAGGAAGCGTTGAAGCCTTGGGAAGGGATTCGCGGAAGCGGTCGGTTGACTGGAGAGCCATGCGAAGGATTGTGGAGTAGTTGCCGTTTGGAAACTTAGCCATGTTCACTTGCATTGCCATCTTGCGAGCACAGCAAGTTGCTTGGGTCCACTGATGGTTCCCTAGGCCTTGAAGCCAATGGGAGAGACAGGGCGATAGACGCCGTTGGACTTGGGAAGCCTGCAGCGCGGCGTCGCTGCTGGCGAAGCGGAGCGTCGAGGTGGCGTCGTTGACATCGCAGTGGTTGATCCTTGGCCCTTCCTCTTGCGTCGACAAATCCGATGGCGAGCGGGATGTGTTACGGAGCTTGGGGCAAGGTTCAGTTGGCCCATGGACGATTGTATCGTTGCAGTGGCGGCAGGTCCAGTGAGTTGATCGCGGAATGGAGCGCTTGAGCGAGTCGACACGCTGAAGGAGAGTTGCAACCTTGGGTGAAGGTCGTTCAACTGCACTTGCTGCTGTTGTTCAACCAACGTTGGTGCATTCCTCCGAATGTAGCGTCCCATGGATCGCCAAGTTAATGGGGTACCTGCGATGCAGTCCATGGGGCGAATACTTCCGGCTTGGGGAACATTCGCGCGTCGTGTGACCTTGCGATTGTGTTGAGAGCACGACGATGGCGGCGAGAAGGTAGCTCCTTAGGATCAGGCTCAGGCGATGTTGAGCTGGGCTTAGGAAAGAACAGTGCGACCATGGCCAGTAAGGCCCAAAGCAATGGAGCAATGAGCGCCTCCTGGTGAGCCTCCAAAAATTGCGAGACGTGCGGGCGAACGACCATGACATGCGCTCGAAGGATTGCCATGACTTGGCTCCAATCGACGGCGTTAAAATGCGCCATGGCGAGTTGAATAATTTCCAGCGTGGAGGTCCACATAGTTTTTGCAAACGGGACTGAAAATATTGCCATCACGTAGGTGAGCAGTAGAACGAGTACGGGGGGATCCGGGTCACCATGGTGCGCAGGATAAAGAGCGCGTCAGTCACACTTGGGACGACCTCAATTTCCGTGGTCCGATGGATCGAAGGCAAGGGAGACATTGTTGATTGCAGAACCAGCACCTTGAGGGCCCTCAGAGCTCTTCTTGCGCCAGTATGCGTTGCCGTTGCGTGGGTGGTGGTCCAACGCTTGCAGCTTGCGCACCAGTTGAAAGCCTTGCCGTTGGCTTGCTTGACTTGAGGTGCTCCAGATGGAGGAGGAGTAGACTTCCAGGACTTGACATCCTTTGGTCTTTCATTGCCATTCCCATTCCTGCCCTTGCCCTTGTTCTCTGGGCATTCGCGCGACCAGTGTCCAGGCTTGTTGCACTTGTGACAGACTCCTTTCTTGGCAAGTCCAGCGCCAGTGTTGGAGGCCTTGGACTGGATGAGGTTAAGTACCTCAGCTCTGGTGATTGGAGTTGCCATGTTTCCGAATGCAGCTGGTGGAGCCTTGGAGTCGCGAGTGTGACGTGCAGGCGGCCACTCCTTCCTGTCAAAGAGCGTCCTGTAGGCATCCTCTGCGTGAGCGCAGATGTCCTTGTAGGTCAGCTTGTTGACTTGCATGTGAAGGTTGGCAGCTTCCTTGTCCTTGAATCAATGTCCAACAGGCTTGCTCTTCTGCTTGACAGATCGCAAAGGAAAGCGGAAGTCCTCGTTGCCAGAACCACCAGCCAAAAGAAAGATCTTGAGCATGGCCAGAGTGAGGTTGTGGTCATACTGGCCAGCAGTTGTCAACTCATTTGCATCCTTGCAAAGTGAGCTGCCAATTGTTCAAGGTTCTCTCCAGAGTACTGACTTGGGAGCCTGGCCTTGATGATGGCCTTGAGATCTTCAAACCTCTCAATGGAGGTGGACTGGATTGACTTGAGGAACTGGAGCCACACAACTGGGAAGGAGTCAGAATCATCCAACTTCTCAGTACCTTGTTGCTGAGCTCAGTGGAGAGTGAAGCAAGCAAATAGGTCCTAGCTGCCATGTCGTTGGTCCTGTCATACTTGTCGTAGCGTTGAACTTGAGCTTCAGCCAACAACTTTGCCGACTGGACCGTGTACCTGGCGTGAGCCTTGATAACGTTAGTCATCTTGGCGTCGTCAGTTGGGTCCCTGAGGTAAGCAATGGAGTCCATCCCGGTGTCCTTGAGATGATCCCAGACAACATTCTGGAAGCTGATCAAATCATCACTTGGCTTGAAGGAGATCTTGTGCCCAGTTCTCCTGAAGTTGTAGCCCTTCTGGGCTGCAGAAACATAGACAGGGCGGAGCTGGTTGGGAGAGGTGTGCTCTAGGAGAGCAATGGAGCCATCCAAACCTGTCCAGGTGTAGTTGGGCTTTCCACCTGTCCAAGCAGACCATTCATCCTTGGTCACCAAAGTGATTCCCCCAATGAGGGGAACAAGAGGCTTGGAGCTTGAAGGAGCTGGGAGCTCCACTGGGGCAGTCATTGGAGTTGGGAACTCCAAGACAGACTCTTCATCAGTAGCAAGAGTCCTGGCTTGAGCGATTGCCTCGGTGAGGCGAACGTCGACAGGATCGGAGATCTCGAATCCTTCTGGATTGCCGCGGCCTTCGACAGCAGTCCCGAGGATTCCAACAACAGGTTCGTCTGGAAGATTCGTCGGGGACGTGGAGCCTTCAGATGGTGGAACCGACATGATGATTGGAGTCTTGGCTTGGAAAGCAGATTCTTCAACCACTCAACAGATTGCTGGCTGCGTACTCGAGTTGGCAGAGAGCAATGGATCAGCCTAGTCTTGGGAAGACGTGGGGCTGTCGCAGGATCACCGGAGGAGACCTGCCTTGACGCGGAGCGTAACTTCCTTGAAAGGAACTTGAAACGAGCTTGCCGGAGAGGAAAGTGCGTTAGAGGGTAAGTCTTATTATTGGGCGAAAATAACCAGTCGAAGTACACGGCGTGATCAAGGCTGCGTACTAGTTCGTAGAAATCCGGGTTCGGTCAAACGTAGAGTTTTAATTCTAGAGTTGTTTAACTTATGCTTATTTCTAGGTTTCACTTTGAAGGAACCAATTCAATCCAGGACCGATTGAATCTTGCCGATCTACTTTCGCGAAGTTAGAGGGTTGTGGGAGTGAGCATTCAAAGCCTTCATCCCACTGATAAAGGCATTGACATGTCAGCACCAACTCCGCCTTCACGAGCGAATTGACGATGGCGATCGCAACAACTGTTGCAACATGGCCAGACTTAGCCAACATCATGAAGGACACATGTTGGAAATTAGATAGCACATGGAGTGAATTTGCAGTTGAATTGCCCAGGGTAAAGATGGACAAATTGTTGTTGTAGGAAAGGAGGTTATGAGGGCGGAAAGCAGTCCGGGACAACTGTAGTTTTCGTACTGGCATTTTGCCGTATACAGTTGGCGTGAGAATCTTCGTATCCAAAGCCGGATGGGACTCAGCTGGCGGGGACGAAATTTCAACGTCAATAACGGCACAATAACAGCTGTCAGCTGCTGTACCTTGACTCTTGGGACTCTTCACTGCACACGGGCACAACGAGTAGTGCTTGCACTACATACTACGTACATACTACACTACATGTACAACATTCAACTGTACAGCTGGAAAGAAACGTCTGTCGGCAGGCCCTTCGACGCTACGACTTCTACAGTACCGCTTTGTACATGAGTGGATACAGTAGTACCTAGCACTGTAGCCACTTCCTACTAGATCACTATGTATGGTACAATAAGGGGTTTGACAGTACATGTATTTATGTGTACCCAAAGGCCCACGCTACTGTGTACTGCTTCTAGAATACCAGCATAGAGTAGTGCAGTGCACAAAGCACACAAGTTGACGGATAGACGTGATGATGACTTCTTGTGTCAAACTGAATGAAGCGTTTGTCGTCGAAATCCTGGGATCATTTCTGTCGATCAATTTTCCATTTTTTGTTGTTGTTCATCAATAATGCTTATCCCTGTGCATCTGCTACTCCTCACTGTTGCTACACTCGTCTCGCAATGCGTTGGCTTTCAGACTCAACGGGTGTTACTTGGTTGTCCCCTTTCGTCACATGATGGTGGCAGGTGGCAGCATGGGTTCAACAGCAAGAACAACTTCGTCGTGACACGTGCGCCCCACACAACGACTGCTGGCAGGCACACTCTCCATCGACCGATAACGTCAGTAGCAGTGAAGACGAATAGCAATACTGATGGTGGTGGAAGTGAAAATTCTGTCCAAGATGATTATGCCGACATTAAGGCAGAACTTACTAAATATCTTGCATACAGGGAACAAGTTGGTGCCGATGAAGCCATGAAAAAGGAAGCTGGGAAAATTGTGGGTGGTACCAAGGGTAATGTGGTATTGGATTACGTCTCGGGTTCTCCGAACAAGGAGATTACATTAGAAATGCCAAATATTTTCGATTATTCCGAGCTTGACAAGTATGGATTTGGGGTACGTTGCTCTTCCTGCCATGGCCTGCCACATGTACTTCGGATGTTGTCACTCAAGAAACTCACTCTGATTGTTGCCTCTGTGTTCTTCGCAATAGTACCTGGTCAAACCAATAATGGAATCGGGTGGCAGATTGAAATGTACAAACTCATGGGCCTCCGACCTCCCGTCAACCTTGTTAAAGAAAAGTTAAAGCCCCACCACTTGTGATTGACAGAACTGGAGAACAAGACAAGGGTCGCTACACGGGATTGAAGATAGGTCTCCTTACCGATGATTCCATGATGGAGGATGCGTTGCAACGAGCCAAAGTGAAAGCTCAGAGCGGGGAGCGAATGAGACCCGCGATTGCTGAGGAAGAGTATCAACAACCCTTTGCAGGTAAAGTTCTCTCTCGGCCACAAATATGCAATCCAATTGGTTCATCTCGTGTCTTGACTCATTCGTGCCATCGCTTGTACTTATAGACAAACGAAACGTTGGACCGCAGCAAACACCTCTTTGGACCCCAGACAAGTTAGACGAGGAGGGACGCAAATTGGGTCGAGCAAGCGATTGGGCACGCCAAGCCAAGGCCGGTGCATTCATTCAGGATCCGGCGGAGATTCTGGCGATTGATGGTGGTTTGAGGGTATACTCAATCATAACGTCGCTTTTTATCGCATTTGCATTTGGGCATGTCACTGAGGGATTTATTGACGCGCTTCATCTCGATCCCACTTTGCAAGGGGCGCTGCAGCCCCCAGCGCTTACAATCGTCGTGGCCAACATCGGTTCGAGTATCTTCGCCTACACGAAGGCATCGGACAAGAACCGTAGCAAGTTCGTATGGGGCGTCAAAGGACTTCTCGGCGGTCCTGTGGCTGTGTTTCAACTGAGCGGCCTCAACGAGCTACGGACGCGAGCCGAACAAGAGCAAACCATGCGCGACACGACCCCTTAATTCGATTTTCTTCTTCCTGTGCACAATCTACGGCTTCTTTCGATGCTACTGCGGCACGTGGAGAGAGCTACATTCAATGTTGCATTACTTGACACAATAGGACCGCACAAGGGAAACGTTGTCTGCTTTGCTCTCCTAAATACACCTAATCGATTCCTTTCAAATTTTGAAGCATGCATCTTAGTCATTGGACACTGATGCCCCCTATCCATTTTGCGGTC
The DNA here is from genome assembly GCA_022925895.1 of Fragilaria crotonensis. Lineage (NCBI taxonomy): Eukaryota > Bacillariophyta > Fragilariophyceae > Fragilariales > Fragilariaceae > Fragilaria > Fragilaria crotonensis. The sequence continues at coordinate 6,082 of JAKSYS010000431.1, forward strand.
TGCTGTCGCTAGCATCGACCCCATCGCAGTTGTCAACGCCCAGTCTGATTGAAGCACACACCACTTGAGCTCGGACTCTGCTTCTTCGGTTGGGTCTCTTGCTTTCTCCTCTTACAAAACATTTCCGCAAGATGAATGAATGCCAGCCGCAGATCAGGGGACAATCGAAGTCAATCACTCCTGTTTTCTGTTTTATCATCCATGTCAAGCAGCCTGTTGACCAATGTCTGCAATTGAACGGATTAGAACTAGAAGAATGGAATACATCACAGAGCGCCTTGATTCTCAAGGTAATGCAGTGCTTCTTCATACGAAGCCAATGCGTGATCGCCCATGAACCCCGCGCTAATTTGTATCCCCAACAATGCAACTTGTCTCGGATCGCATACCTTGAAGTCAAAGCGACCCATTTCATTTTCTCTCGTCCAAACAACTGCAGACGCAGGGACGACAAGAATTGGTGACCCCTTCTTGGGAACAATGGTACTACCTTGCAGGGCAGCGTTGATCATCCTTTTGTCTCGGCCCTTTTTGCCGATTAGTAACTTTGCTTTCTGAAGTGGCTTTGACGATTCTTGGTCAATCCACTGCAGAGTTGAAACAAGCCGACGCACGTGGCCTAATGAAAGGAATGGAACGCCATCATTTCCATGGATGTAGCACGTCGTGCTCGCAACAGCATCAGGAACGAGTTCGACGGCGTTGAATACTGGTGGACATCCGTACGCAAAACATTTCACTTTTCGCCCAAGAATTCTCTCTGGAACGTTGATTGCACAGAATGTTGAGAAGACAGGCAACACCTGCTCCTAGACTATGACCAGTGATTACCAAAGAATAGTCGTCGTGTTCTTTCAGGGCTGATATTATGAACGGCGCCGCTGCTTCCCACGTCCTTTCCGCCATTTCTGCCATCTCATGATGCGCCTCACCCCACAAAATGGCCCTGACTTAATTGTGAGCGTCCTTTCTCTGAATGGCCGCAGAATCACTAACGAATTCAACACTTACGAGTAAATGCATTCGCATCAACAATAAGATCACGGATACTAAATGTTCCTCGAATTGCCAACACCACAACTTTGTTTACGTGGTCCTTTGCAACTATGTGGTGAAGGTGCTGACGATGTCCACTAAAGTCAATATCCATGATCATAATGTCTTCCTCAGGAACATGTATATGCTCACTGATTCGCTGCCGGGTTGTTCTGAGTCGTTTCTTGGACCGACTGGCTTGTCGAGTTAACCGAGCAGCCCGAATCATATGTTCGCCGTAGGCAGCCGTAGCAAATCGAATGTACCTGCGAGTGGAATAGTGGTAAGATGATGCTGAACAGTAGCACTACATAGGTATGCGGAACATTTGCCCAGGTGTTTGCATGCCTTGATGTCAACAACTATTGTCTCACCTGGATGCCTCTTCCATGCTTGGTATCTCATCCTGATTTCGTTTCATTGCAACCAAATCGCGCAGATCATGAGTCTCACGATACGCTTTCTGAATACGCCACAGAACGACAACATTCTGAAAGAGTCGATTCGTGAAACTCTTTGCCAATTCCTTGGAAATGCCGCTTTCTTCCAAATAAATCTGAATTGTGTCAATGGCTGGTCGGATTTCTCGAAACCTGGACTTGGCGGACGTCGTCAATCCCATGGATACGCTTGCGACGAAACTAAAGGTTGATATTGCCCCAGCGGCAGTCCGTCTCACAGCACGATGCATCAATTGCAATCGGTTTGCAATCTCATTGTTTATGTGAGGAAAGATGCTAGTTTGTTGTTGTTTTTGTTCTTGTTCTTTTGGTTGTCGCGACAGAGGAGGAGGCGGAAGAGGAGATTTGGTTGTGGCATGATGATTGTTATGGACCATGATGTTATCATGATTTTGATTGTCCCCAACGGCAACAGCAGCAGGAGTATCAGCATGGTCATTGTCGCCATCACCCAATACAACTGATGTTTCGGACTCATTCGACGACAATCGTCGATTCCAAGCAAACATACGACGGAGTCCTGATTCACGGAATTCCCTCGTCCCAGCCCCGTCAGTTGCATCAGCAAGGCATACAATCATCATACACAATGATAACCATGATATTGACAGCATCTTTATCGTTGTCATGATGAAGGATAGAACATGCTCGTGTTTGATGTCGGCAACGAAGTTTGCGTCATTTTTAATGCAGTGTAACATGAAAAACAACAGAGTTTTGCTGTTTGATCCATGATCAACAACTCGAGTTGAGATCTTGCTTCCGGTTTTCCAATAATACCTGATTATGCGAGTCATGCCATCGTACGGTACTGGTACTATGAATACGAGTAGATTCCAGATTCCAACACAATAGACCGGTACGCGTGCTACTACCGGTAGGTGTAATACTTGACCTCAATTATTATTTAGTGCAAAAGGCGCGGCTGTCGTTTGGCTTGTGTCTTTGGAAAGTCGAGGGATTGACACGTACGACATACGAGCCGAATTAATGCCACTTCCTTATATTTGCTATACTGTACATTGTACATGCCTCCATCGCGCAAGGCGCTTGGCACTCCTATTGCAACCGGTCCGACGTCCACGTACCAAGTACAGTGTTCCAGTACCCGGCGCGAAGGAACAACCGACTGAATAACATGTCATCATGACGACAAAGCGTGATTCACCCTCTGGATTCTCATTCGCCGTGCAATTTGCAACTTGTTCCAAATTGGATTACGGATGACCTGCTGCATCGGGTGTCTTATTTGATATGTGATATGTATCATTCATGAACCCGGTGATATTCGTGATATGAGTACCACATTCGTTGGGAGCGCAACTGTCGCGGAGTGCTATAACTAATAAGGTTGACATGCATCATTACGATTTATTGCACTCCGTGTATTGTACCAGGTAAGAGGAGCTTCAAATATAATTATACATACTCTCTCCTCGGAACTATCATCGAGGACGAAGGATGACTTCGTCAAGCGAATGTCGGCTTACATCGGAACCCGTTTCAGCGCTGATGTTTGTAAGCGGGGACAAGTTATAGCAATCATCAGCCTTCTGGTTACATTCTTGATGTTTGTTCGTTTGTAGCTTGACGGCTACCCGGCGCATTCGGCGGCAAAGCTCAGGTGGTCCTTAACGAACATCTCGTGGTAGTAGGCGCCCCTCGTTGGCCCATTATTGATGAGTTCGAATCCATACAAGTTAAGTTGGCGCTTGAATGAAGACAGACGACTCTGTCGGAAATACTGCGGCACGATCTCATCGAAGAATTTATCCGGCTTGTGGATGGCGAATGCTTTGCCACCCGCAATGAACGAAATAACATCCGATCGACCGGCAGCTTCAACTTCAGTAAGCAGTCTATGCAACTTCTCGGGAAAGGCTCAATCACTCCACCGCGCATCCTCCTTGTGTCGTCTCTTAGAGTCAACTCATGGGGCGACGGCAAAGTGAACGCTTGCTGATGATTCACCTGCATCATATTCATGTTCATGTTCATGCCATTCTGAGAGATGAAGTAGCGGGGTCGTCAAATCGAGGAAATTGGTGTTGGAGCATAGGCTGAGCCGTAGGAGTAAGCAGTCTTGGGCCCATTTGATGGTCATAAACAGGCATTTGCATTTTCTGATTCGTCAGGTTCCTGAGAAGTTCCGCGCTATAAAGCTGGAACTGTTGTTGTTCGGGCTGCAGCTGCTGCTGTTGCGGAATCGCCATGGCATTCAACTCGGGGCCTAGCCTCTGCATATTCTGGAATCCGTTCATGTCGTTTCCAAACATTGTACTCAATGAATACTCCGTCGCTTCAGGAGGCACTGTAGAATTAAATGTCATGTTGGCCATCACAGCTTGTTGTCCTTGATAGTAGCTGCTTTCTTGAAAAGAGTTCGATTTCACCGGCTGCACATGCTGGTGGTCCTGAGGCGATCCAAGTGGTGCATAATGGGGGGTGGCTTGAGCGAACGAGAGTTCAGAGTTGTTCATCTGCGCATACATTTGGTGTTGCGATGTGGTGTTTGGTGTTTGTGATGGGATTGGGAAGTTGGGACTGCTTATAGGGACAACGACAAACGACAACCTATCGGCCCGTAATGTATATGTTTAAAAAACGTAGAATTGTCGATATCCGAGTTGTGGGATCATCCGCCACATCCGATCTGTCGCTCCTTGCGAAGTTGAAACGCGAAGAACATCGAACATGAGTGGTGGAACAGAAAAAAACGTCACGCAGAAACAGAGAACAGTTCCAGTCATTTTGAGTTATTTCGTTTACTGTTTCCGTCCACTGAAAATGGTCATTTCGATTGTACTTGATTTCTTGCCTTACCGTCCTGACAATACTCATGTCCAAGTAGTCTGAGTGCCTCCTTTCATTGTTGACATTGAGTCACGTTGATCCATTTCAGAATTATTTCCTTCGCTGACGATGGCAATTTGACGTGTGTTTCGAATTTAACTTCAATCAGAGACACTTGGACTTTCCAAAACGCCAAAAATGAAATGTCTCAGGTGGTATCGACTCCCGGTACCGGAGCAGAGTGCAAGAATGACGGACGCGTAGTATGCAACTAGATGTCGTACTTGTTGTCGTGCATTTGATTGTGCAGACAGAGCAGACAGCTGCTAGGTGCCAGACGCCCACTCCCTACAAAAAACACGTATCTCGTTTAACGTGCACATCCCAGGCAGAGTCATGCACGGGTAAGGTTTTACGTACCCTACCCTACCCGATCAAAACTCCCAGCTTGCTACGGGTACCCGTACCCGTACCCGCCAGTCCCTGTCCGTACCCGCGGGTACCCGCGGGTACCCGCGATTTTTTTTTTTTCGGGTTAGGACTAGGGTTAACCTTATCTGAACTAACCAGTACGACAGTACGGTGACGATATTCCATGAGAATGCTGATCCCGGTGACATCTTCATTGTTTAGGACTCGGTCATTAACAAATCCGGTCATCCGTGCGCATCACAACTGCCTATAGAATTGAATATTATTACTTTAAACTGTTTAATCTGTTGGTCCATTTATTTGTTCTATCTATGATTAAGATTACAGGCTGACTTTGCGCTAAGCGAGATGGCCACACTGTTCGCACGTACTCCTGCACCTGAGGTCGAGGATGTATGGGACAAGACAAAAGCTGAGCATGCCAATACCTACAAGTCTGGGATCAGACCATTCAGTGATGACCTATACATCTGTCAGATGGACCGCTTGTGTCAGTTCCTCAAGGACCTTCACGTGGACTATGCTGATGAGATGGAATGGTCTGAGGGAATCCTCCTCAGTGCCACTTTCAACCCAGTGGAAGATGGCAATCATAAAGAGTTTCATTGAAAACTATGGCATATTGACCATTGATGAGTGTGAGTGACTCTAGGGTAGACCAGCACAATAACAACATTTGCAGATGTTGTAATTTGAACAATACAATGCTAGTAGTTAGGATGACATGGTCTAATCCCCTTGACGTTAACCACCCCAACAATAACCTTCTGATGTCAATGACAGAACTGCCAGAAAGGTCATTGCAATGACAACCATGCATGAGACAAATGACATTTACATATGGAAGGGACACAGGTTCTGGCAGAAACTAACCAATCAGCTTTCAACGTGAATGGTTGCTACCACCAACAAATTTGGAACCTGGAGCAAGCAAAGTCTTGGGCCCTTGGAGCAGAGGACCTTATGCATTCAAGGGGTGATCAAGTGGCATCAATGACAAAAACGACATCCATCACCTTGATGTCAGTACTCCAAGCAATGTAGACAAGTACCAGGTACTTCAATCAACAAGACAACCATGCAGCAGTATGCATGATTTGACACCAACTCTGACATAGATGGCATTGGCAACTGGTGTAAAAGGTGCCTCAAAAATAAAGGAGGACTTCATCAATGAACTCCTTACATGCAACTGTGCTGCAGAAGGGTTACTAGATGGCATGTGCACCATTAATGCGAAGGCAGGTACTAGTCGCTGGAAATGGGATGACAACCAGGGCATCATCATACATTTGTTCCACGTACCCAGTTCCAATTAAAATACCAGACGGACATGTCCATGATCTCCAAAGCATGCCCACAACATAAGGCAAGAAACCCAGAGAAAGAGCTGACAACATCAACAACAGGTCAGAGAAAGCACCAATGGAAAATAGTGCAAACTTGCTGGGAATGCAACAGACACCAATCAATGCCGGATCAACCTGAGGCCTAGTAACAACGCCTTGTTTGCACTAGCACCCGGATGCACACAGTTTAACACCTTCTGCACAGATCCTAGCATAGATGACCCTTAAGACAACCTCATTGCACCATTGCCAAATGAAATAATTTTGGATGATGAGAGTGACAAATCATGAAAACCCGGTGCCGTCCCTGTGGTGAAAGTGTTCGCGGAAACCGCCGCAGATGTCAACATCACAAGGAAAGAGACCCTGACCATGACAAACAATGATGATGAGTGACAACATGCATTGGAAATGACTAAGTTGCTTTCACTCCACGAAACGTGTGAACAAAGGACCTAATCCCTAAATGATCCTCACAGTACTATATCTAAAACCTCTGATCTCAGATCATTTATCACAGAGTGATTCCCACAGGAGTTGCGGTACCAGAGGCTGAATTGACATGCAAATTTGTCATTTTGTATTTGATTGCAAAATCCATGGAAGGGTCCCATCAGCACTGCCTGAACCATCATGTGAAAACCAAATCAAACTGATCTTTGAAAGATCAAAGTCTGTGCTCAGATGATTCATCAATGCATGATTCCCACAAGAGTTGCAGAGCAAAGAGTGAACTGACATGCGCACCATACTAGTTGGGAATTTGATGATCTGACAGCTGCTCAATGGGTTTTCATCATGCAGTCCTACAAATGGCTGAGCATCTTATCGGATACATGACAATGATTCTATCACATGATGCTTTGCAATGATTGTGATTCCTTTGTTATACTTTTAGTTTAACATGCAGAGGCCAGAGGCCTATTTGATACTGTGGTGTCTCTTAATTGTTACTCAATACTGTTGGGCTGTGCTGTATTTTAAAAATTGTAATTTATTTGATTCCATTCTTATACACATATTTACATTTGTATTTTCAACATTTTGTAGTTCGTACACTTCCATCCTCATGGCATCACTATAATGCTCTGCACTGTGCACTTCGCTACAGTGCACTCGAGTACAGGAATCATTGCGCGACACCGCGCGGTCGGGTAAAACGTCGGGTAAAAAGTGCGATTCTCTTACCCGTACCCGTACCCGACTCCTGCGGTCACTACCCGTACCCGCACCCTGATCCGCGGGTACGGGTGCGGGTACGGGTAAATCCGCGGATCGGGTACCCGTGCATGACTCTGATCCCAGGTACTGTACCTACAGCTCCGTAATCCTCGCCATGTACAGCAAAAGTACCAATGTACATACTGTATGTACAAGAGGCACCTATAAATAGGACATACTTGTACTCGTCTACATGTACACTGTACTTGTACTCCATTACAATACCAAGTACGAGAACCAGACATCCTGTGGTTTGGTGCATGGTGCATGGCACAGCGAGTCTTGCTTGCTACTGTAGTACGACATGACAACGCAGCAGTACCTGGTACTTGTACTTGGAGTCTTGGAGAGTCCGACGCAAGAAGTCTTTTTATCGAGCTCTAAAAGCTGGTACTGTGTACTGTATTCTGGATACTACTCGGAGTACTTGTAGTTGTGAAATAGACACAACAGTTCAATCTTTTTACAGTACATCGCACTCTTCGGTGAATACCAGTCGGTACTACTGGTACCCAGACGGCTTACTGCAGTTACGGAGCACAACTTGGGTACTCGTACTACCGGTAGTTACAGTACTTGACTAACCACTACCGACCATGGAGTAAAACAATGGTCATTATCTCACATGACTACCAGGTACCATGAATATCATGCACATGGGAGGATTTTTACGTGTTCAGACTATCAGACACGCACCACTGCTGAACTTCAGATACGCACCACCGCTGAACTTAAGTGATGATAAACCTAGCAATCTTCCGAAGTTGAGAGTATGGTCATGAAATTCCTGTTCAGCAACTCATCCCTTCGCACTGTCGATGATTGATTGAGAAGAGTGTACTAAGAAGAATCTGAAATTCTTCTGGAGTTGCCACACCAACATGGGGTCAATGCAGGTATAGTTTGATGAACCAATTTTTGAAAGAAGGCAACAAGCTCCTTAGCATCAGCTCTATGGAATACTTGCTGTGCAAGAATAGGAAATTCTGGTGTTGCACTTGGTGCACGGACGATAGCACCTCAACTTGGCACTTGGTGCTGCTGCTACTAACACTGCTTCACAGTCTGAAACCAACATGGATTGACATGCATAGCTATGAGTTAACACAAATCACACACTAGATTAAGAAGTGTCACAGATGCAGTGAATCTTTGGTTGGGGGGCATTGAGAGGTGGGTTCTCTCAAAGGCAAAGACTGACGGTCTCATCAAAGCTTTGAAGAACAGGAAGTGATCATAGTAAAGGTGTGCAATCCTTGAAATAGCGTGGACAACCTATGTTGCGGGTCACATCTATATATATTTGTGTTGTGAGTGAGCTTTATTCAATAGGACTACATTTGTATCATCTAGTGCATGCCGACCATTGTCATTGATGTCATCACCAGTTAAAAAAAATAAAGTGACAACTCGTTAAACAATGCAAGACCGTCCCACTGCCAAGTTTTAAAAACTGAACTTCAAATGATGTCCGACTGAACACTGGACATATTGTCCCGAGAATCAGGGGTTTCTCCATTATTCCTTGACCAGCATTTGCACAATGCAAGCGTCACCCAACTTGTTGTTGTATGGTTTCATTCATGCCCTACAGTGGTACTCTGAGCTCTGAGTACATCGTACCGCAGCCGCAGCCTCCGTTCCGAAAGGACCAAATGAATATCTCTAAACGGAGGAGAAGTAAACAGTCTCAATTTCTACTAGCTAGTAGGGTAAGAGCAATCATAAACTAAAATCTTAGCTTCGATTTCGCCGGAAACGCTAGCAACATAATGGCCAGCTAATCCCATTCCAGCGACTGTAGGACTTGAAAAGGCAATCATATCAGCTGGGACAACAAGACCGTACACGAACTTGGAACGAACAGTATCAATGAGCATGGATGCGATTCCCTCTCTTCGGCATTTCTGATGAACCCAAATCTTGTGTATCCCAAGCATTGCCTTCAAGCTATCTGTACTTCTCTCTGAACGCGATTCCAGCACGAACGCTTTTGTGATGTTTTCTGCAGTTGCCATTCCCAGCACTTTCTTGTTCCGAATAAAGAGATATGCAGTCTTTTCGGACTCGTTCTCGTTTTCGATTGTCGGGACAAACCCGAGGTCACTGTCGACGATAGACTCAACGCATTTCACTTTTGCCGCAGCTCAGCTGTCGGACGGTCGAACCTAGAAAATTAACAAGCGTCCATATGTACTGTTAACAAAAATCGTTAAAAGGCACACCATTTTGAATACAAGTGCGTGGGCCTCACCTCAGCAACGACACCTTGTTTTCCCTGGCCACCACTCTAGCATTCTTGACAGAAAATGTGACACCGTGTAGGAAATCTCGGCACGCCTTTCGATGTTCCTTGGCATCTTCCGAAAGACCATGAACACAGAGCATTCCGCATGTATTACAGATTGTTTGCTTCCCAAAGTCACGTTGGCCCAAATCGAGGTACAATTGTTTGAGTTTCAGAGAGATCTTGTGCTTTTTTGATGCACGAGCATCCTGATTCGTGCGAACAGATAGGGGTGTGACTGCAGTCGACGTATGGTCAGCTGGGATTGTTTGTTCGTTGGATGGTAGCGTCTCCATCGATATATCGAGCGTTTGATCTGGAGGTTTCGTGTCGCTTGTATGACCGTCATTGACAAGCGTCGTGTCGAGAGGTCGACTCTTTCCCAACCCTCCCACTCTCTGACTCTTAATCGTGCAGAAAAACGATTTCATTGTGGCACGCTGGGCCATGAAAAGCCTCGTCTCTCCACGCGTACCATTGGACAATCGCAGAGCACTAGCAGCCCGTCGCTTTTTGCTGCATTCTGATGACAAAGATTTCCCCATTGTTATAACTCTCGTGACGGATTACAAAGTGGACAAATCAACAGAACGGTGAAGCTACAACACAATATGGACAGTTGACTAATGTTCAATCCGCTTTGGCACATAGCTTATCGGCATTCATGGTGATGCGTTTGATGTGATGTTGTGAAGTCGGTCACAACGCGGGCACTGTGGCGTCTGACTGTGAAGTTCAAACGTTTCACGGATCGTACTGGAGTACGAGTACTGGAACACTGAAGTACTGAATTTTGTCGAGTTGTATGACGTGCTACAGAGAATACTTTTGGCGCGCAACGACACCAGTATGAATATACTGTGCTAAAATTACTGATCAAGTAGTACTGTACATCATGTATACGGACTACGGACTCTCCAAGCACATACGTGTCTGTGTATTGTATACAGTTTGTGCCATGCAGTCATGCAGCTATGCAGGATACAAAACGACCTTGACATAATCTCTGAAACTCAGAATGTCGCACATGGAGACATTCAGAAAGAATCGATGCGACGCAATTGTTCTCGAAGTTGAAGCATCTGCGACGTGGCCAACCCAACCACGTCGACTCGAGCCTTGACATCTTTTGACGTACGTGGCTCAAGCAAGACACTTTTCGCGTCATGCACTGCACAGGCATGGTTGCTGATATGAGACTAAACGTCAGCTGGTTTTGCGATCTACTGTTAGTGCATGGTCCAGTACCGATGTCCACGACTTCGCGTCCCAGACGAACTCTATTGCTCTCGAGAATGGCGTAGCACCTAATGCGTTGCGGATAAGGACAAAAGGAGATTAGGGCGAGGTTCGGCAGTACCATGGTGATGCTTAGTACATGTATGAGACTAAGGCATAAAGATGATGACACCTGGGGTGTTGGCCATTTACTTAGCAGTCGTACCTCCATCGATATGGTATATAATACTAGCCCTTTTTACAACGCTTTTCATGAATTGGCTCACCCGCATATGTAATCGTCACCGTTCGTCGTGTGCATCAATATCTGACCGTGCTTTATCTGTCACATCTGCTTTCTGAGCGATTAGTGGCTTGCTATACAAGCCTGGGGTATTCGCTTCCGATTCCAACTTTGAGGAGATGGGCCTAGAACAAAACTTCACATCACGACGTCGTATCGTTCGGCATAGATCCGGTCTATCTTTCTGGAAACTTTCGTGCGTGTATCCTCCACGTGCTGACCCCGTCGATATTAGTTCGAAACCATAAAGGTTGAGCTGTCTCTTGAATGATGACAATCGGCTCTGTTTGAAGTACTTTGGGACAATCTCCTTAAAAAAACGAGCGGGCTTACGAATCTCGAAGGCTTTTCCGTCATTTGTAAACGCAATGATATCATCCTGTCCAGCCTTCTCAGTTTCGGTCAATAGTCGGTGGAGCTTCTCCGGAAATGGCTCAATCAAACCTCTATTTCCTGCAGCCTTGAGTTCCTCGTCAGGATCAATCATTCTCCTGTTTCCAGGGAAGGGTATGGAGGTAAAGTCAGGATGACTACCCATTGACAAGAGGCGAGAAGCGACTTGACTTGAATAGAGGGCATTGGCTTCATTCGGTATGAATGTTGTTGCAGTCGACATTGCTGCATTGCTCGATTGGCCCGGCAATAGTGATGGATCCACCAAATGGTGAGGTGACAGGTTGTGATTGAGAAGGAACATCTGGTGTTGAGGACTCGCGTAGTTTTCCTGCAGATAGGCATCTGGCTGAGCCTGCTGCATGTGCGCATGTTGCAGCGGTGTCGGTATTTCCTGTGCCATACCTTGACGATGAGCCTCTACCAGCGTCCCGTGTAGTTGCGGGTTCGGAGGAGGGGGAGACGGCATTGCTGACGATCCAGAATAGTTGAGCTCACCTGGCAGCATCATATCTGAAGGAAAATTGAACGACTGAGGATCCACAGTCCGACTTACTATTCCAGAGGGATTGTTAAGCAAGTAGGAAGCAATAAATTCTGCGTTTGACTGCACATTCAACCTCAATTGGTTTATCTCATGCTGTTGCTGTCGAGTTTGCTGGAGCAGGAAGCAACATTTTGTTGGTCATCCCCGTCCCGAAATCGATATTGATATCATCATCGTCTTCTGAGTCGATTCTCCGGTTGGAATCCATAGTACTCGAGTATTGCATATGTTGTGCTGCCAAAACAAACAGATCAAATGTATGGGATAACATCGAAATGAAAGAATTCATGACGAGATTGATGGGAAGGGTATCTTGATTGGTGGTTTCAGATCCTCGTAAAATCCGTACCGACAAAATTAGAATTATTGCGAAGTACAACGACACGCACATCAAATGTCTTTTTAGTTCAATCGATACTGCCCTAAATCTTTTTGTCGGAAAGGGCCCCTGCGACTCAAGTTCGTACTGGGGTTAAAACAGAAATTGACTCATTGATAGTACGAAGATAAGGAGAATCGATACACTCTTACGTGCGAAAGCACTCTGCTGAGGAAGGATTGCAAATTTTCACGGATTACTTAAAGTTCCCATGTCATTTCGCCGAAACGTCACTAGGTTTGAATACAATCATGAGGAAAGATACATACCACATCTACCCCACGCTGACATAGGCGAGGGAGTATCATCAGTTCTACAGCGTTGTCAGTCAGTAAACAAGCATGAATGAAGGAGCACACTACCCCAGCCAAGACCTCATCCCAGAGGGTAAGAGGAGGGAGTTGACTGGCTGGAAACAACAAGAAGTGACAAACAGTTGTTTCTCAGCTTCCATGGCAGCGCCAAGACCCACAGCCATGCAGCCCTTGAATGCTAAATTAGCATCACAGCTACTTATAGTACACAAGTTCACCAGCATGTTGGGTACTCTGTAGTGAGTATGGAGAACCTGGAAACTGAAATCTGACATTTGAGAAATCACGAAAATAAATGTTTGTCCTTTGTGGGTGTGGTATACTGACAACATTTTCAATGGATGAAACAAGAGAGCCATGCAGTGCAAAATACCACCAGCCAAAGTGGTGAAGATACCTCAAAAATACCCCAGCAATTTAAATCAGAGATACAAATTAGTGCTTATTCCTGTCATATTAGTCCTTGGTACTAAATTCCCTCCATGGTGACATTATATGAGTATTGTGGTGATATGGAAGTCTTCCAACAGTGTCTCAATCAAGAAAGAATGATAAAATGATAGTACCAAAATGGTATGATGATACATTGATGCAAGTTCCATTGTCAATAGCCCATCAAGTGCCTCTGCCATCAAAATTTTGAAGCAGCGGAGTGCAAAGCCACACTTTGATTAGACTTCACAAGTTGTGTGTGCTGCTGCTGTTGGAAGATTCATTGATGAATCAAGTACATGCACCCATGGGATACATCGGAAGGTGGCGGGTTTTACACGCAATATATTTAGTGCAGTGTACCATTTTTTTTTGGGTCCAGTACACCCTGTAAAAATTTATTACACCGTTGCATGCGCACGTGCATGTAATATGTGTTTTACATGTAAATTTGCTGTTGCTCACTGTACCATTTTTTCTTGGGTCCAGTACAGTCCCATACCTCTTCATGGTACACAAAGTATTCTCCGGTTGGCATACTCTTGCATTTGTTCGTGTACCGTCGGAACATTACTGTTCATTAGGTGTAGCATCAACTTTCAAGAGTCGTTACAGTACCACAGTATTACACCTGCCAACCAGTGCTTCACTGGAGTATGAGTCGTCAATTGCGGTTGATTCAACTACTAGCTAGTAGTAACGTTTCTTTCCATCAATTGGCTGCTATCTACAACTCGATGAATGCGTTGATCTTCGGTCGATTTGCACGTTCCACAGCCCTCTGCACAGCACTCGGATCCATTTCTCTCATTCGTGTTCCACCTCCAACCCGTTCCCTCAGACTCTTGAGTACCCATTCCTCTGCATCCCTCGCATTCCTACTCTTCCTGTCGTCTTCCACAATTCCACCCAACATGTTGAACATTTCTATTCCTTCGTCACTCCAGCCTCCGTATTCAGAGGAGGAATCTTCGTTCTTCGTGTATTTCCCCACCATACGTGGTGTCCTCGGTTCCCCCCTCCTATCTTCATGATATCTCTTAATCCACTTGTCTATGTACGCATCATAAAGTAGTAGGGCAAATGCCTCGTCAGAAACGGTGACTATGGCATTACCCGTGTCTTGATGTTGCATCAGAAATTGTAGACCTGTACTTCTTCCTTGATCCCCATGCTCTCATTCCGCACACGGTTTGCAGAAACTCCCCAACAAACCACAAGAAAGCCTCCTTTTCCTCCGGTGTCTGTGACTGACGCAGTTTGCAAAGCACTTGGAAAGAATATGGAGGAGGCTCAACTTCATCTCTATGATCCTTCATCTTCAGTAGCTTCATGACCGCTTCCGATGCAGACTGTGAGCACGTGCTCCGCTTGGTGTTGAGGGCTCCAGTAACGATGGTCTTGTACATTCTCACGAAGTGATTCACATTGGGTGGTTTTTCTTGAGCGATCACAACTTCCATCACCTTCTCCATGTGTTCTTCACAGGTAATGAATTTCACCACACGAAAGATGACAGTCTTCACCAGAACTTGTATGCGCTCCTGGTACTCTTCGAAGTTGCAGTCCTGGCGGTTCTGTACGACATGTGTCTCTGCTTTTTGGCGATGAAGTTCCATGCGGAGGTCCTTCGTCCAGCCATTCCTGGTGTCGTGCTTGTATGAAGAGTCGGGTTGCTGTTGCTGCTGATGGATGCTGTCCATTGGTAACAATGGAGTAGCCGCCGCCAACTTGGTCTCCAACACGGTCGTTTCCACCAGTTTGGTGGCCTCTGAATGGAGGCCCTCCATGGTTGACAGACCATCCGGTACCAAGGTGGTTGCGACGTCCGCCGTCAACAATGGTATGGTCTCTGGATGGAGGCCTTCCATTGTTGACAACAATGCATCGTCCTGCAGTTCCAGCTTCTTGGCCATGTCCGATTTCCACCAATGGTTGGTCTCTGGATGGAGGCCTTCCGTTGTCGACAACAATGTGTCGTCCTGCAGTTCCAGCTTCTTGGCCACGTCTGATTTCCACCAATGGTTGGTCTCTGGATGGAGGCCTTGTTCCATTGCGGATATCGATGACAGCACCTCCGAGTTCACTGTTAGTAGCACTTCCGTCCAACTCCTCATCTGCCTCTTCCTCGACGCTTGAGTCATCTCCGTCCTCTCCGCTAGTCTCATCGTTCTTATGTCTAACGGCAGAAGGTCCGCTTTGGTCTTCCACGACAGCTTCTGCCAGCAATTGTGCTTCTTTGTCCGCCTTGTCATGGGTACCCTTGTTGACATTGGATTCTTTATCTAAATCACTTACTGTTTTCTTATGGATCTTACTTCCTCCTCTAGCGTTTCCCTTTTTTCTTTGTTGCGGGTCCTTGTTTTCAGCATCCGACCGCTTCCTCTTTTGTTGTCTGGAGCTCATTGTAGAACATGATTTTTATGGGATTGTTTGTGCATTGTTTTGGACTTGTGCCGCGTAAAATGATTTGAACTGAAGGTGTACACACTTGTTGTACGAGCATTATGTCAAATGTTGGTGTAACATTGTATACGTGATAATTATCTTGATACTACGTATTACCGGTACGTTGCTGCCGTACCATGTCGTGTGGGTTACCATGTGTCTCATTTGAATGCTACTCGTGTACCATTTCCGCTGCAGTACTGTGAGTAGTACTATGAATGTCGTGTGGGTTTAAATGCTCATGTACCATTTGCGCAGCGGTACTGTGCGTAATACTTCATACCTTGTTTACTGTAGTAGTGATACGTTTCGAATTTAAATACTCGTGTACCGTTTCCGCAACGTCACCAGGTACTACTGTGAGTAATGCTTCATACAATTGTACCTTGTGTACTGCAGTAGAGGTACTAGTACAGTGTACCTGGTACGTTTTGAATTTTTTTCTTTACTAACAGCAGGGTTTAAATGCTCATGTATACGTACCATTTGCGCAGCGGTACTGTGCGTAATACTTCATACCTTGTTTACTGTAGTAGTGATACGTTTTGAATATTTAAATACTCGTGTACCGTTTCCGCAACGTCACCAGGTACTACTGTGAGTAGTACTTCATACAATTGTACCTTGTGTACTGTAGAGGTACGTTTTGATTTTTTTCTTCACTTGACTATACTTATATGTATGAAGACCTTTGATTGATTGAATATATTTCCTTAGAAATGTATATCAAAATTCAGGAGTGCACATGCACCAATTTTTGTGACGGTCCCACCACATGGTCGCGGCATGTGTCTAATTCTTAAATGCATCATAATTCATCCGACACACATATATGTTCACGTAGGATGTAGGAAGACAATTTTTGTGTTGGTGCCCCACCACATGGTTGGAATGATATGTGGATTCATGCGCATCTTTCTTAAGTATCACCTTTATTGCCAGCCACTGTATTGATATTTACTACTATATAGGTACACTTTACAAGTCGTTACTACATAAAAACTCCCATTTAACAGCTCAATTGTTGTGACATGTATAACATCGTAGATAACTATATATAAGTGCATGCTGTTTTCATCGTGAAGTCCCACATCGTGTAATCTTGTTTATTGCTGTATCTTCTCGCTACTCATCGTACGTATTCCTCCGTACTAATTTCGCTCACATTTCCCGCAAATCTTCAGAATTACTCATATTATCACTCGAGTTTGACTGAATGAGGTGTTGTTGTTACCATCCAGTAGCACATCATTGATTTCTGTCTTACGTTGTCAGCGTTTGTTGTTGCCATTTTGTAACAAGTGAACGTCCTGACAAATTGTAGTGGTATTTGTTTCTGATCTGCTCCCATCGTTTTCGTGTAAGTGTGGCGAGTCATCCTCATTGTTGCCATTAGTAACAATTCATCGTTACCAGTAGTAACGATGCATGAGGATAGATGTTCACTCTGTTGCGAGGACAGGGATCAGCCAGTTTTGAAGTGGTGTTGTTGGTGGGCTGCTTTCTTGAAGGGCTTGCGTCTGAATTGTTACCATCCAGTAACAAGAAGCAGCGTCATGCACATGATTGGCGTAAAGATTTTCCGACAGCGATGTCGGTTGACTTGATATTTGTCTTTGTTTCCATTCAGTAATGAATATGAGTAGCACATTATTGCTGTCTTGCAGGTAGTGCCTGTGAACCAGCATCATTGTTGCCAACCACCAGTAATGATGATGGGTATGCTTTCTCTTGATAATTGGGATTGGCACGGTAAATCTGGCCATTGGCTGACTTGTATTCTGTGTGGCAATGCAAAACGCATGCAGTTGTGGTGTGTGGGAGAACATGCACAGCTAGTGTACTTGATACGTGGGAGTTCATGTGGTAGTGCTTGGGAGACGTATCCTCTCCTTTCTTCTTCTTCTTTGAAGCGTTACGCTTGCATACAATCACGCCATCAGCATCGGTCTCAAGAGTGTACTTCTTACCTTGAAGGTGATGAGTATTAGGTGCTGTTGATATACGGGGTGAGGACAAACTGTCCAAATTTGCAGCACACTTCCGGATTGCAAGATTTTCTACATAACGCATGGCTGCTTGCAGAGTGAATGTTTGTTGACGCTTCTGCGTATTTCGCGTCGTGTCCTTTGAGATGGTTATGTGGGCGGACTCTGCGTAGCTGCTGTTTGTGACCTCAGGGATGCCAAAGTCGAGGATGTCTTCATCCATGTGCAATACGAGGTGGGTCTTTATGGTTGTGTTCCCATTGCACCAGAAAGTCGAGGGGCAACAAACTTCAACGAGCGCATCAGGGATGACACAGCTAGACCCGATCGTTTGGCAGAAAGACGTGATATGCGGCTTTGCTTGAGCCAAGCGTGCCACTCCAGCAGAGAAGTCAGGAACATCCTCCAGTCTTCGACAAAAGCTGGGTTGCTGAGTGTCATAAATAAATAAATATAAACTAATTATTGGGTTAGCACCGTCTCCAACCTTTGTCAAGATTGAAGTGTGTACCCCGGAGTGGCGTCACTGTACTAGTACAGTGTCGCGGCCCCTACTAAAATGTTCCACGATTATAGTCTCTTGAAGAATTCCGTAATCGCAGTTTGGGTTTTACCGTCGTGTTCGTACCGTGCTCGAGCGTTTCGCATGTACAGTAACCTCCTCCTTACTGAATGACTTGCACAAGTAAATCTCCCAGTGGACGTTCACAGAAATGTCGGTCGCCCGCGCTTACGAGTTCAGGATGGTTGTGAATGAGTGATCTCAAATAATTCTGGACAACGCAATCCTCGCATACCCTGCGAGTCATGGCCATGTAGTTTTTGGTTCCGTGCTTTCCACATCGACATACTGAATTCGTGGGTTGCTCGAATGATTTTCCGCATAGTCTGGAGACCCTTTGCCTGGATTATTTCCTCCGTATCACCTGCTGGTAGGGATGCTAGTATCGCCACTCGACTGTGAAGAACCTCGCATGGCTGCAGACCATCCAATCCGTGACTGTTGTGCCACCGCCTTCACGATCGAAGATTGATGGAGACTCGGATACTCCGTCATATCCAAATGCTGGTCCTTGTTTTCCAGCCAGTTTAACAACATATGCTTGAGCGCCTTGACGGGTGGGAGCAGACTCGCAGTGTCTATCGCTCGTCTAAACAGACCAAGGGCTGTCTCTCGTCCTGGATTTTCAATACATTGGAGAACGTGGTCGTCATCTTCCTCCACCCGAAAACAGCATGGACACAATCTCATGGTTGGGTCTTTTATCTTCGCCACTTGGTACCTCCGTAGTCAGTGTGTCTCTGGTTGTTCATGAACTTGACTTGTGCAGTGTGCTTAGATGGGGTCAGCGACCGGCAGAACTGGCTCAGTAGTTGAATATCAATCGTATTCCACTCGTCGTCGGTCCACTTGTGACGAGCTTGTAAATGTTGACGCAAATGATAGCCGTTGATGTGGAAGCGGATACACTCCTCCACCTGTCCTACTTGCTGAATGCCTTGAATCCAAATGGAGACTCTCGACTCTGGAATATGGACCGTGATTTCTCTGGACTGTCGTCTTGTGGTACCATTGCGATATTCGGTAGCTAGTTCGTCCGCGCGGTTGTTTCGGATGACATCCTTGCTTGGATTTTTGTACTTTGATGACCTTTTACCCATGTTGGTAGAAGCTGAGAGCGTAGAGAAGTTCGATACGATCTTATCTGGGCAAGGAGATCTGAGTTTGTGGGTTGTTTCCACCTGGGCTTATGGGCTGAAGTATGCTTCTCGACGTTCGAAATTGCTGCTTTACTGTCACACACCCACCGTAGCTTCCCTGAATCTTTGTGCCCCACTGGTGAACGAGCAACGACAGTAACAGGAGTGGAGCAGCCAATCCAGCAATCTCGCATCGAGTCGAATGCAACATCTCTGGGCCCGTCGACTGGTCCCGATCCTTCGTACAGGATGATATTCTCTGAAGTGCTCAGTGTCCACCCGAATGTACCCCTAGCATCTTTCAAACCGCCGTCGCTAGCAATCGTGAGATTCTTTTTCGAGCGGCTGGCTTCCCATACTTCTGCTTCAGATACACATAGTCGGACTGAACTGAGTAACCGTCGTTGATAAGGGGGTAGCGTTTCCATTTGGATGCTGTCCGTACTATTAGTGAAAAGATCAGCGGGCTCTTCCCGCGGCCGGATATTCTGCTTGATTTCTTGCAGATTGTCTATCGGTCTCCTCTTCCATAAGTCTCCATATCGTAAATAATTTGACGAGATATAACGTCGCCATAGTCGTCGTTGGTGGGCGGACGGTCGCTCCTGGCGAGGCCACAGGTATGGTTTCGAAATGTGGAGGCCTGTCACCCTAGGAGATGTTGGGAGATCTGTGGTCGTGGGAGCAACACAAGTCAGACAGCTTGAAACATTGCAGGTATAGGCGAACCAAATTTATATCCCTTTGTTGAACACGAGAGTATCGGGATAGCCGATCAGGATCCATGATTGCCGTATCCTGCTTCCCTTTTAGATCAACTTGTAGTACATCCGTAACATGGATCGCCATGTTGTGATTCGACAGAAATTGGCGGAGAGAAAGGATCCACGTTGGCGTCAGGTAATCCAAAACGATTGTTGGATGCTCCAGAAGATGGGACAAAATACCCGCTTCCAACTGAAGCGTCTTCAATTGTATGACCAAAGTTCTCCCACTTCCGTACGACGGTAGATATGATGGCGAAAGTACTTCACCATCTCAATTCCACACTCGGTGCGAAGATCCATCAGTCCCAATCCTCCCATGGAAAGCGGCCCGTGGCGGACTGCTGTTGGTAGATTCCTATTCATCCCTAGCTTTTGTACAATTGCCGGCAATATCCTTGTTTGTATCTGTTCCAACTCCTCCTCATCGATCGCTAACGCTGGAAGCGAGTATCGCATTGCTGGCTCATAGGTTGTTCGTACGAAAACTCTTATGTCGCTCGACGTCAACCGTGGTGTCTGTATCGGGATGCGTACTCGTCGGCTTTTTCTTCAGTATGGAAACGTGGTGGGAAAAATCGCCGATCGGGTTTGGTAAACTCAAGTATTCGTGTTGCTTGATTGAGTGATTGTCGGCGAATTACAACTCGGTGCGGATCTTGTCCTTGGCTCAATCTGACTGTTGCGAGGGGATCTATCGTTTGCTCTCGAAGAATGGGACGTCCTGACCTCCAATCCCAATACATGACAAACCACGAGCATTTTGAAAGATTTAGAGAACCTGGAGTAGTGCAATAGTTTCTCCCATGTTTGTGCTAGATCTTCAAGGCTTGTTACGAGATCTTCAAAGGACATACTTCCGTTGTCCGTGAATCCGAGGGCAGTGTCGTCCACAAATGCATCCACCAATCTCGAATGCGTATTGACGCCGTCCGATGATCGGAAGCTCATTCGGAGGGGACTGACTGCTCCAGCGTATTCAGAAGAATGACTACCAACGTGAGCCAAACAGCAGGGGATGCTCCGCTGCCTTGCCCCGTACCAAAAAGAGGAGCAAATGGAGTACCTGTATAGGAATTCTCCGACACTCCATACACAGTTTTAACCATATAGCGCATAAGTTCCAACGATTGGGCGTGAGACCTTACAGCATTGATCGGCATGCCGCATCGTCGGGCGGCCAACATTCCCAGGGCTACTATGATACGATCGAAACACGCAGACGCGTCATTATCGAATCGAGCGTAGTTGGTCTAAAAGTCTACTCATGTCGGCCGTTAGTTGGGTCAACATGATAGGTTCCATTGTCGTTTTCCCTGGAGTTGAACCGTGTTGGCCTGAGTTGAGTAGATTCATCTGCACTGCTCTCCGTACCAGTCGCGATCCCCAAGTGAGTTTCAGGAACAAGTTATAGTCTGCCTCGAACAGATGAATGATACGTAGACGATTGATTTTGGGATCTCCTTATCTTTTCGATCATGACGTTCACTGCTTTTTGCCATCTGGGAATAGATATCCCGCGTGTCACAACAATGTTCAAGAATTTGGCCATACTGTCGAGCAGGATCGGATCCTGTACCAACGCTTTATAGTGACCGAGGTGTCGTCCAGATGGGGACGTAGTGGTAGATTCCTTCCAACTTAGGATTCCTTTCTTGAAATCCTCACTGGAGATGGTAATGGGGATTGGATCAGCGTCTTGTACCGAGTTGGGAATGGTGAACGACGCGAGAAACTCTTTCAATAGCATGTCGTCTCCATGCCATGAAGATGGTACTATCCCCCGTAGGAGATCCTCGGCTGCAGGAGACAAACTGGTGAATGTTAACGCGTCATGGATCGTGCCATTGCCGCAAGGTGAAGAAGCTGCAGCTCTGAATGCGTCTCTATTGAACTTGACAAGGTGGGCTTCGATTTCCTCGCGAGAGATGATGGTGTCCCACATTATGTCCGCAGGAGGTCTCCTCCAATACCGTGTGCACATCGCCGGGCTGAGTTACCTTGCTGGCTTCTTTCTCGCGAGGAATTTTCAACTTTGTGAGTGGAGAGTATTCCCCGGTTTAATCAAGTTTTTGATATGTGAAAACATATTTCGATTTGATTCACTGAGAGTGTTCGTCGTACGATTTTGGCCTTTCGCATGGATTCATGTTTCGTGTGGTGATTAGTGTCAGCGTCGTATGTGTCTAACAGATCTTGAAAACTCTGTTGGCGGTGAGACAATGAATGTTTCTGAACGATGCGCAGTTGTTTAGATGCCTCGTTGAGACGCTTTCTGACCGTGTTCACATCCAATGCCTGACCAAACTCGGGAAGTCGAAAGGACGAGTCAAATTCTTGAATCTTCGTTTCCCATCTTTGAAAGGTTTCTTGGTAATCTGCCCCATGTAGGAGTTCGCGCAGTCGGGTTTCCAGTATCGCATTATCACCCCCGTATTGCGTAGTTTCGGCGACCATTTATATGTTTTCGGTTGGATGTGGAGAACCTTTTCGGCATGCATCATCGCGCGGCCTTGGTCGTTGTCCCACGCACATAAGAGTTTGCGGAGTTGTGGCGTTGTCATTTCCTGATGACGTGCATGTAACTCTTGGATCCGAGATTCCATATTGTGAGTCTCGTAGTATTTCCGACTCCCGATAGATACGTAGCAACCATTTCTGGATTTCCACTGTACAACGATCTCATATTCGGTGTATCCATTGGACTATCAACCGTATCCCCTAGGATTTCTTCCAGTCTTAGATCGACATAGAGACCTCGGTGATCTGATTGTGGGCCCTCTATATAAGCAAGACTGCCTTGGCGCATTACAGAGGATACAACTTTTGGACACCGAGTATATAATCGATCCGTCGATTCGCTGAACCAATAAATGTGGATGGGGCAGGGTGAGTGCTGTGTAAGTCAGACAAATCGCAGGATCCAATAAATTCCTGCAAGTGCTTATCCTGATAGATGGTTCCGTTTGCGTCCATCATTACAAAATCGAGTGCCCTGCATTCTGGAGCTTCATGATTGTCTGTCGGAGATCTGATAGTATCCTCTGTCGGGGCTGGGGAGAAACTTCACCTTGTCTCCGGTAGTACTCATGTTCCCTACCAATGCACTCCCTAGTGGCGCCTGCCTTACTGATCCCCTCACTCTGTAGACAGTGAGTAACGAAAGAGTGATCCCTTACCTTCGATGGTGATTCCACTCCATCTGCCCAGTCCTGTAGGGTCGCAGATTCCTGGACCTTGAACTGTCGTTGTGTGTTTTCCTCGGATAGTGGTGAGACATCCCCTGCCTGAAAAGATTCGCTACTCGAACATCGATCCTCCGTTATTGGGTACCCAAAGACTGTTTTCCCCAATCTAAACTGTCTCTAACACTCGCTGTATTCCATTTGGAGATGGTATTGTTGCCACGCGGTCTCAGCCAATCCAAAACAGTCGACTCCGAATGCCGCCATCTGGGACATGTAGTATTTGTAGTCCTCCAATCCGGAGGAATACGTCAATCCCTTTACATTCTGAAAGAATATCCTTAACGAACGTGGGTCTTTATACACAACCGCATCACCGAATGATTGTGTAGCCTGTGGGTCTGTTTGCTTTCTTGCTTTGATTCGTCCAGGGCGATGTCTCGGGAGCATTAAAACTGATGACAGGGTTGCTGAGTGTCATGTCCACTTCAGCCTCAGAGTGTTTTCTCTTTGACATCTTCGATGACTTGAAAATTTCAGAAAAGTGAGTGGTGGACAGTGAGATGAGCATGACAAATATGCAGCCAGCATACTCGTGTCCAGGAATGTTCGCGCCGGAAGTAAAACCCTTTGTGACCGTTGTCTTGGGAACAACTCGATCACTCTGACGGGACAAGCGATTACTGATGTCCAACATCAGAATATCAAACCTCCTTGCGGATTCGAGGCCTTTCCAATTTGCTTGAAAAAGAATCGAGGACATTTTGAACCATCCAAGCAGAACAAGATGAAGGATCTCACCGGGACATGCACCAAATATGCCACGATTGTTGTGTGCACCAAACCGAACAGAATCGAATGCATTGATCAGAAACTGTTGCGAATTAGCCTTCAGCGATGCAAAATCCCTATTGGCAACCATTTGATTGACTGCGTATGGTGTTCGTTTTGCATATGACCTAGCCTTGGAATAACCGGACTTCTCAGTTGGACAAACACAAGCGCGACAAAGCTGTGCAACCTTCGATGTGCGGGATTGATAATGACCACAAAGAGAATCGTGGCCAACGGTATCTCCAAGTATGAAAGGAACATATGGGTGGAGGTGAACGGGGAATGACTTTCCACGATAGTGAAGATCCCACTTCAAGCCAGATTCTTGGAGATCGAGATATCCAGACTCACGTAGAATGAAGTCGATTTGAAGGTGATATTCATTAAGACGGTAACAAGCTTCTGAAACATGAGGAGGTGAGATGATGGGAAGGTGTACTGGGTCGTGTTGAATCTCCCTCTTGGAATGAACGTTGCTTTATTGGTGTGGTGTTGATGAAACCCAAGACGCGCATCGCTGCAGGGTTTTGCGTACGTTGTGTTTCATCAACCCATAAGAAATGACGATTGGCTCCAAACTCAACTTCCCACCACCGCCAATGTCACATGTGGTCTTGTCGATAGCAAGCACACAGGAAGTAACATATCCTCGGCTTTCTTAACCAACAAATCGTATGTCTTCAGGTACGACCGACCAGAATTGATGTCCCCCAAAACTAAACCCGAGGGTCGCGCAAAAGGATCGACATCAGGTTTTTCGGGGTCGTGGAAAATATAGTTCTCGTCTCGATTGAGGTCAGGACATGAAAGGAAAGAATTGAAGACAGCGTGGGCATTAAAATAAACAACGTCAACAGTGCAGTTAGAGTACGGGAGGTAGAGATGTTTCACGATGGGAGAAAGACCTTCGTAATCCACACGATCACGTAACTTGTCGACAACAGTTTTGCGAGCTGATGGGAAGGTCGTGGAACGTATGTCCTCTGGAGCATGATCTGACAGCCCACTTCATTACCTCGTCATATGCAATCATCGGACATTTTAATCTCTGCAGGGTACGGAGGAGATCAACCTGCACCTCTTCTTCCAAAGAAAATAAGGCACCATCGAGACCACCATTGACCTCGCTCTCCAAAGGGGAAACACCATGAAAGATGGGAACATTTGTAGCAGGTTCATCGGAATCCTCCGAAGAAATATCAACGTTTGTTTCTGAACTTCCAGCAAAATCATCCTCGGGAACAGAATGTTTTCCAGCTGCATTATCATTAGTTTCGTCAAAACCATCCGCAACAAAGAAATCGGAGGATTTACGAAAAGAATTGTCAATGTCAGGGGGGGAATAATTGTATTGATTACCATCAGCAAGTGACATGGAAGCGCTATGACAATGGTTGCCATCCGGTGCGTTGATCATCGTTTGGCCGTGAACAGATGAATATGATACACGATCGGACAACAAAATCGGATCTCTGTAAAAGTCCAAGGAACACTGGGGAAGTTCGAAAATGGCGAGATAGTCCCATTGGACCAGAAACGACAGATCGACCACAGGAAGGGCATTGTTCCTTCTCTGGGAAAGCATCAACCTTTGTTCGTATCTCGCTTGCGTGCGTTCTCAATCCGGCGGGACAGTCGGGATTGAAGGCTCATGGTGGTTGAACCGGCAAAACAGACAGGGCGAAGTGAAGGGGCAACAGAAAGAAGGAAGGCAGTGAAGTCAGTGAAAGGAAGAAAGTGACTTGCTCTGTAATATACATGTGGAGCATACTATTTCAAGGCGCAATGATTGAAAATTGAAGTCACGACATCACCATGTGTGTGTCGATACGCGTAAAACAACCGGTATGCACGAAACATAGAGATGTGCAGGACACACTTTGGAGTGTTGAACCGTAAAATGCCGTGCTTTTGAAATGGTTGACAGATTGTAAATGAGGTGCCTAAACACAGAAATAGTACAGAGACATTTACAAATGTGCAAAACGTAACAGAAATGGCCAAAAATTGTAAAATTGTGTACTATGAAATAGTACATGTAAAACCCGCCACCTTCCGATGTAGCTAGCTGGGAAACAGGGGGTATGCAGTAGATTTCTTGGTGTGAAAGACAACATGTACAGTGTGGCCAAGTTGGCAGTTCTACCGGTAGATGCCAAGAATGCAGCAGCAGATCCTGAACTCCATCCATTGTGCTGCCGTGAAGTCCATGCAAGCAACATTTGACCCCATGGATGGGCACCACATTGGGGTATGTGACAGTGGTGGTCACATGCTTTCCGGCTAGTAATTCTGCTACGGCGGTTGCCGAAATATGTTCGATTTGAATGTAGGCCTAAAGGTCCGACTCTTAACTTCTTGGTGGTAGCTTTCAACAAAAATGGTCACATTCATTGCAAGCCAGTTCTTTGTAACTCCTACTAAGGCGGCACTCATGATTGTCAACATCCTGAAAAAACAACTGCTGCACCTTGCCTTTAAAGATGAGATACAAAGCTAGAAAATCTCTTTTAATTGTCGTCGCACTTCATTTAGACGCTATCCCCCAGGAGGGATAACTGTGCCGTTGGCTGGTTTTCATGCATTCCATCACCATGCCAGTGTTGTTACACTACTTGTTGGGCTTCATGATGAACTATCCCGCCTTGCTTCATAGTATCCAGATTATGATTTGGTGTACCTGTGGATTTCAAGTTGCCACAACTTCAGCCGTTTGACCCAAAGTAGCCTAGGTTACCATCCTTGTCAGGCAAACCAACTAGTTGTCATGAATTAATATGCTGTTCCATTACTTCAAAAAATCCAAGGCATTCGTCTGCTGTAAGATTTTGGGAATAAGACAAGAACTGTTGACAGAACTGCAATATTCTTGCTTGTGTAAGTGCGAACCATTAACCTCTCCTAGTGATTCATCCCAGAGGAGATGACTAAAAATGTGGCGATGTGATCTCGTCCTGCAGAAAATTTATTTGAAGCGTAAAAAACCTTCCTTGCATCTCCATATCTCCTAGGTAGTACTAGGAGATATGCACTTAGGGGTTAACCCCTAACCCCTAACAGGTCCAAGACCAATGCAAACCTCAAATTGCAGGTTACTACTACTGCAGTGTTGCTTGATCATGGAGCTCCACAACCAGCGCCGGCAACACTCCAAGCAGTGCAACATTGGGACTGCATGCAAATCCCTCTGATAGGTATATAGATTAGGGGTTACTTGGGGTTCTCCTAATCAAAATCCAACAAACTTTACTTCAATTAGTACCAATGGGCAAGTTGGTATAGCTACTACTAGTATGTGAAAGGCCACCAAAGATTGCACCTCTGAGTACAGTCCTTTAGATCTAGTATTTGCCCAATCAGTAGCTAAGTGTCGACGATGCATACAATATGGCAAGAGAATAACAGGAGAAGTATGGCCACCAAGCACGCCCGTATGCGTTGATGACCAAACATACAGGAGCTTATCTCCTCGTGGTGTGAAGTATGGACCAGACATTGGACGCCAAGCAACTGGCAATCCCCTGAAGAAGTGCATCCAACACAAGAATCATTCCGACGACAGAACAATGATGGGCATGATCAGCTGGCTGGTACGCAAAGGGGGAAAGCAATTGTGTGAAAACATGCATGTCAAACACTGAATACATTTTACAAAGATGGTCCACAAATGTTTGCCAACTTTAAAGCATTTTGCCCTGGATGCAAGCAGAGTCAATGAGGAGATTACAACCACACAATTGACACCATTAGGAACCAAGAGTGCAAGAAATAGCTACTCTTGAAAGGCTGTCGAGATATTCAGGAGCAGTTACAGCATGGGTTACACAGAATTGGTTCAAAGTAAATGCGTTGGTGTTTAGATAAAACATGAAGCAACTAGGAAAATTGCCATAGCGGGAGTGCAAATCTATCAGGTCATATTTTGTGCTGCCCACCAAATGGCAAGAAGAATTGAAGTGTGGGACAAGGCTACTGGGTGTTCTTCAATAGAGAGTGTGTACAGTCATGTGAGTTGAACTTTCATGTCAGGAGGAAGAAGTGGCAGCATGTGAAATAGAGGTTGGCTGTTTTCAATGATGGGAGTGATGACAGTATTGGCAGAGGAAGGATTTCTCAGTCTGCACTTACCGCCTGAGCTGCATGTGTCTGATACTCAATTGATGATATTTTTAGCCAATGACACACACCTTTGATACTTGACTTCTAATCAAGAATGAGCCTTACAATGAAACAATCAGGATGTATGTGATCATCAAAAAGAAAAAAGAAAAAGGAAATTAGATTGCAACTGGATGCTTGGAGGAGGTGAAACCCAAAGACTTGTACAAGTCCTTGCTGGCGAGCGGGGATTGAAAGGAAGAGCTGCATAGAAAGAAATACTTTGGATGGACGAAAGGATACAATGACCGGCAAGTTTGACTAACACTTTGGCGTTTGCAGGCAGCCTCCCAGGCAAGTGCAGATATTTTAGAGAGGAAAAAGCTCTTCAGTTTCTCGGAATGCAAGCAACTTGGAGTGGTGATGGTTCTTTTGACACCAGAGAAAGTTCCATGCCAAGCTGGCAGTGAAGGTGTCAAAAAAGGGGCTGGGCATATTCAAAAGCATATTACCGATGCATGCATGCCACTGTCTCAGAAACCTGGATGCAACAATTTCAAACAACATGTAATGGAGGACTGGCGCACAGCCACCTATGATCCCGGCTGTGAACATACTGACAAAAAACATAGAGAAGTGCGGTTCATGTGCTGCACATCCATTTATTTGTACTTACCACCACCATGTTTATCTGGAGGAGAAGTGAGCAATATACCCCCCGGGCTATACGCTAGGAGGGTGGGTTGACCATGAAACCTGCTGCCAGCAGAACACTGGCGCCATGCTTCAACTACTGTACCTGGTAGCGTGCGGATCTGTACAGTAGTATCCTCCGACGACGTGAGTACAAGTACTTGTACTCTTTGAGCTTTGAGTATGTGTATGGCAGGTTTCGTTCCCAATAAACCTGGCGCATGAAGCAGTACAAAATGTACGTGTAGCCAATAGAATTGTACTCATGACGTCACCTAAAGTACATCTTCTCGTGTTGGAAGCAAGCGTTCCACAATGAGATTGCATGTCGTTTCACACGAGAGTTGCACTCCTTGCAATTAACCTGACCCCAACAATAGCCTTCTAAATACCCTTTAGAATCGAACTGACTGAGTGAGGTTAATTGCACGGATGGCTGACAAAGGAATTCAGGCCATTTTGGTCAAGGCTGTTATGTTGATTCGCGATGATTCTGTATACGGCCCTCGATTGTCAAACTG
Source organism: Fragilaria crotonensis (assembly GCA_022925895.1). Taxonomy (NCBI): domain Eukaryota; phylum Bacillariophyta; class Fragilariophyceae; order Fragilariales; family Fragilariaceae; genus Fragilaria; species Fragilaria crotonensis. Next base: position 35,479 of record JAKSYS010000431.1, read on the forward strand.
TTGGCTACCTGCATCAACATGGGTGGAGGCACTCCAAAAATCGGGCCACATTGATGCTTCCATACCGATAGATATTCGCAAATTTAACACAGCAATGTCGAAGGCTTCGGCGTTTGGATCTGTCATGTCCAGGTTTGATGGGTCGAATCAGAGCGGTGTGTTCCGTATCAACTACCAACACCATCACTATTACTACTTGACACAAGAAACAAAACAGGCAATCTATCCTTTTCCCCTCAACCAAGTTTGGAAAGAAAGAGTGCTCGAAATTGCGGCAAATGCACTTGTCATTCCGTCGACAAGAGCAAGACCTCAGGCTACTGTCGATTATGCAACAGTGCTTGCAACAAGTGTCGATGTTGAGACCGATGCCAATGGAGACGAACAGGAATCCAACAATAAGCGGCAACGATTGGACAGTGCTTCTGGCTTATGCTCATACTGGCCTGCAAGCCCTGAGGCATACCAGTTATTCACACCGAGGGACCCAATCGATACATGTGGCAGCAGCAACAATGGTACTAGTGCGATTGCAATTGAGAGTCCACAGGAAGCCGTGGAGCGTCGCATCACTGAGCTACAGGCCGTGTATGAAAATGAAGATAGCTGGCGTTGTGTAGTGAAGGGTGGAGATCCCGACAATTATTGCACAAAGGCCGAAATCTTCGAGATTCGGCAGAGGGCTACCTTTCTGTGTTTTGCCTATCAACTTGCACTCCGACACATGAACCAATGGACTTGGCAAGACTGCTGCAGGGAAGCATGTTTGCAATTGAATGGCCTTGGCATGCACCAGGCCACATTCTATAGGACCATTGCTGAATGGAACATAATTTACCGTAAGCTGGAATGCTTCCCGCGCACCCAAATGCTTATGTTCAGTGTGGGAAGCGACCTCTGCCACGACTACTTGAAATGTTCCCTGATGCGAAGGACCAAATTGTTGCGTTCGGTTTGAAAAATCTAGCAACTCTAACAATAGAAGGTGTGCTTGACCTCATCGTTTCTACTGTTATTCCAAGATTGGCGTTACAATGGAAGAAGGAAGAGGATACGACTAGTAATAATAGTGAAGAACAACAAGGAGCGACAGTGGCGGCAGCAGAAACCTTGAATGAGGATAGAACTCTTGATCCTGAGAACCAGGAAATGATAAATGAATCATTTCTAAAAGCTCACAGACTGAAGTCGATGAGCTTTTCAACCGCGTGGCGTTGGATGCGTTTACTTGACTTTAAGTATGACGCTCGACGGAAAAGCTTCTATGTTGATGGGCACGAACGCGAGGACGTCGTTGCCAATCGACAGACATTCTGCGAGACCTATCTCACTAAATTGGAGCCGTATTGCAAACGTTGGATACAATGTCCTATGTCTAAAGCTACGACTATAAAAGGCTTGGACATCGGATTTGGACACCGTTACTTTGACATCATCCGAAACGAAGAAGTTGTCGAATTTCACATTGATTACTGGAATCGAACACAAAATCAGGAGACGATGACAACTATCCAACCCACAACCAGCATTCGAGTGTCGTCACTGGCAAGGCCGAAAATGATCATTGGCCAAGACGAAAGTGTCTTCGCTCAATACCTTCTCGGAGCGAAGAGTTGGGTAGGACCCCCAAGGGTCAGCGTCCGCTGCTTCCTAAGTCCGAAGGCGACGGTTACATGTTGTCTGCATTCGTCTCGCGAGAGTTCGGATTCGGAAGGCTGTTGACCGAGGAAGAGTTAGCAAGGATTAGTTCACAGCAATGAACAAACGGAGCAACTTACATTGACACTCACGCTGCGATAGAAGTACTCGGTACAATCAACAAGTCACCCTTCACAGAATCGCCATTTGTCAAATATCTATTCATCGGTGCAAACAACGAAGGCTATTGGAATTCATTTTATATGAGCCTTCAATTGGAAGATGTTGTCGATTGCTTGCAAGTCCTCTACCCCGAATATGACCTGGTGTTTTTGTTTGATCACAGCCAAGGTCATGCAAGACGACGCGACAATGCCCTCAGCGCCCAGCATATGTCCAAATCCTACGGAGGAGCACAACCGATGATGAGAGAGACCACAATATTGGCAGAGGAAGGATTTCTCGGTCCGCACTTACCTGAACTGCGTGTGGGTGACACTCAATCGATGATATTCCTCGCCGACGACTCAGGCCCTTGGTATCTGACTCCCGAACAACGATCCTCACAGCGACACGATCGTCCCACGGGAAAGACCAAACTTGTCGAGAGATCCAAGAAGCAGCTTCTTGAGGCATTGAATGAAAGAGGAGTAATGCTTCAACAGCAGCGGGGTTACACCAAAAAAGAACTGCAAGATTTCGCACGTATGAATCAGGTTGAACTATGCGATCAAAAAGAAATTATTGTATCTGGATGGGAGGGGAAACCCAAAGGTCTTCTACAAGTTCTTGGGGAGCGAGGGTTGATAGAAAGAGCAACGTTAGAGCGGTATACCTTGGATGGACGAAAGGATACAATCACCGGCAAGATTGACTTACAATACTCGCTTCGCAGCCTCCTAGGCAAGTGCAGAGATTTTAAGGAAGAGGAAACAGCTCTTCAGTTTCTTGGAACACAGCTTGGAGTGACGGTTCTTCTGACACCAAAGTTCCATGCTGAGCTTGCCGGCGAAGGTGTCGAATACAGCTGGGCACATTCAAAGGCATATTACCGACGAATGCCACTGTCTCGGAAACGAGGACGTGACAATTTCAAACAGCTTGTAAAAGATTGCACCTGTCCTGTGAACGTGCTGACAAAGAAAAGGATTGAGAAGTTTGCTTCGCGTGCACGCGCTTATATTTGTACTTACCACCACCTCTATCAGGAGCAGCAGAAGCAAGCAGCAGCACAACACGAAGATTCGAATTCAGCTTCCAACGCCGACAGTCCTCTTTCCAGAATCTCTTCACCACACAAAAAGCAGGAGCTTCTTGTAATATCATACTCTGATATTGAGAGGGTGAGTAAAGCTTTCAAAGGGCACAGGTGTGTCCTTGACTTTGACAATGGTTTTGTCCATTCGGAGTTGAGGAATGCAAGGATCGAAGATGAGTGATGATTTTATGGATACGATTTGTGAAAAGATTGCAGAATTATTTGGCGGAATTCTACTCTAGGATTTTGTATAGAGCGTATAAAACATACCGGGCTGTACGCTAGGAGGGTTGAGCGTGAAACCTGCCATACATCGTATGACATACATAGCTACTGCACTCCGTTCTCACTGCGGAATACCAGTATAGTACTGGAGTAGACTAGTAGCACACCGTAAACATCTGGTACTGTACTGGTCTCGTAAAAATACGTCAAAAGTGCTCAAAGCTGCCCTATCTACTGTACAGATTTTGCCCTGAAGCAACACGCCAGTACAGCAGTACTTGTAGCAGTCTGCCCATCAGCAGCAATCTGGCGCGTGTAAATCATCGCCATCGCGCCGAGGGGAGGTTTCTATCAAATTCGTTCGCCTTCTTCTTCTTCGCATCAGCACACTCGTGAGTTGTGAAGAAAGCGTCTCTTCCATATTAGAATTGAATTCCAGTACATAACTGCGCAGTCCAGAACGACAAATTGATAGACGGAACGGAACTACAAGAGAAGAGAGTCCAATGAGTTTGTTCACGGCCCCTCCAGATGTTGAGGTTGTCAGGGGTATCCTTCTTGATTTAAGTCGAGTCTGCAACCGTAAGGTCTCGACAGGAGATGATGACGATGATGGAATTGAAAGCACGGTAACGCAAGAGCAACAACAAGAACATCAACGACAACAGCTTCTTCACACGTTGGAAGCAAGTGAAAAGGCGAATCCTCAGTTCGTCATGGCATTGTGCACCTTGATAACTCCAAATCTTTTTCTTGGACCAAGCGAAAGTTTGAATCTGACGCATCAAGAGAGTATTACAGTCCTCATGTTTCTTGCGACGAAAACAAATCGACCTGAAACGTATCTCAAGGCAGCATCCCGAGCGATCAAAACATTCATTCAAACGACAACATACCAATATACCGAGAGTGTGACACCGACAGGTACTGAACAGTTTCAGGTTTCGAACAACTTGTTGCAACTCATGATTGCGCAGTTGAGTGGAAATGACGTTGAAGTATCAACCAACGCAACGGAAGCTGTGGTTGCTTGTTGTCGTAGACTACCCCATCTTTCCGAGAATGCACTCGTCGCCCTTGAGGATGCCTGGAAGACAACTTGGGAACGTAAGGACGTTGACAAACAGAATGCAACCACTGTATGTGTACGATGTGCCAATGCAATTGTAGAACTATGGTGTCTCCCAGGGAATCACAACCGCCCGTCCACATCATCATCCTTGAACCCACTCCTTGTCATGATGACAGACAGTTCCGATCCACTGTTGCAAATGTCAACTCTGGATCTCATGGAAAAACTTGCCACAGTCAAGCCCATTCATCCAGCACGAGCACAATGGTTGTATTCGCCGTCTGTCATTCAGCCACTACTATCCATGGCAGGTGCCTCGGACACACCAGATCCGTTCATGAGTGGTCCAGCGCTCAGGCTCCTATCGTGCTTGGCAAAGCTATGTCACTACTTACAGGATGTCAATCATGATCATGCTGCTGCTACTGATAGTGCTACTGCTGCTACCGACTTGCTTTTAACACCCTTTCATCATATATTACAAACATTCGACTTGTCCGGTGGAGAAATTGACCGCCTTGCCTTTATCGATGCTGTTTCGAGCTTGGCATCCGCATCCTCCAAAGCGCTCGAATTGGTTCTGGGAGATCCAATTCTCTTGGAACGATGGTTGTCCTTGGCCGTGGCACAACCCAAATTGAAAGCTGTCGTGTTGCTCTCGTTGGCACGAGTCATTTATCCACCAATGGAGGAACCACAACAACAGCAACAGTATGGCGATGCGAGTATCCACAATGTTCCAAACACCGCACTCGCCATTCAACTATACTTGGCATTGGGTCGCATGAATGGGAATCGCAATGTGACAGACCTACTATTGCATCTCGCCCGATCTCCTGTCATTGAAAGTCGATTGGGAGCGTATGCGGTATTCGAAGCAGTTGCCAAACACGGAGCCGTCGGATCACAAGTATTGCTCTCACACGCCGACTTTTACGATTTGTTGATATCGAGACAACACGACAGCACCATGGAGGGGAAGGAGGCAAAGTATGCCATTGTCGTGGCGATCGTGAACAGTAATGTACGGACTCTCTTGGCCGACAACATTGTCAAGACGCTTGATACGTACGTTGCTCAAGGACCGCACTACGTGCCGACGCAACGGTGGGATGTCATGACGGGAGAATAAACAGGTAAAGAATAGAGGTTTCACGAAACATAAATACTGAGGATATAAATAATTTTATAGACAGAGTCACTACATGCCAATCTCCATCATCACCATATATTCAAATTCTCATCCTAATACGAGAGTAACTACGGTAGAAAATATAATAACGCAGGATAGTATTCAAGATATCTTGCCATCCCGAGTTGTTAAATAGTTGGTGTCAGTACAATCTCAAGTGGAACTCATTCGCAGTGTTCATTTTGAATTGAAACGTTTCCCAAAAATCAGGATCAACGCCGTCACTCCCACGACACTCGATATCCATAGTTCATCATTGGTCTTGTGATCCTTCCGCAACTTTTCGGATTGAGACGGTTCATCGGCAGGTTCATTCTTCTTTGTAGTATTCTTCTTGCGACTACTTGCAAACCAATCACCTCCCAGGCACCATGTCGTTAGTAAATCTCTTGATTTCGAACTTGGATGGATCTCGGATTGTCGTATTTCCTTGGCAGTGGCAAGAAGTTGTCTCAAATCAGGACGTAGGGATTGCATGAGTTCAATGGATGTGGTGTAGTCAAAGTTATAACTGTAGTGGTGGCTGTTGCGACTTTGTTCGAGGGGATGTAAAAAGTAATTCTCACCAACAATCTGTATCGCAGGACCTTCCTTCTCCCCATTTTTGGTGGTGGAAAAGTCCAAAAAGTATGTTTGATACATGGTCTGAAAGAATGTTGCCATACGGGGGTAGTCAATAAGAATGTGGACAATGTAGACATTGGATAGGGCATCGGCCAAGTGTGCCCACAACAGGGCATCCGTGGTGGTTGGGACCAATGTTCCAAGGAGAGTCCCAGTGGTGGCATTCTGTTCGAGGATCAGTTCCAAAGTATCGTAACATTCCCGTACATTGGCCTTGCATGTTGCCAAATCCATGTGATTGTATTGTTTGGTGGTCATGACTCTCAACGACCATGTTTGGAAACGTGCACCCAACAGTGATCCAGAACTTGCCTTGAGGTATTGTGGTCGGTACAGTTGTTCCCATGCATTTTGATCGGTAAAGTCAAGACTTGCAAGGCTGGTTGCAACTTTTCAGTAATGAGGGAAACTAGTAAATGTGATTGTGCCTTCTTTTCGTGAGGAATGGACAAGTCAAAGTCGTCGCAGTGTCGTTCGAGGTAGGTGAGGATATGATTGGTGGAGCTGTGGTTTTGGATGCAAGAGGTGTTGCAGCAGTGGGCTTGTATTGGTTATCCGTATCGTCGGTAGCAACAGTGTTTGTATTTGAGTAATGAGGAAATGGATGATGACGGCCAACAAGGGCAGTGCCGTGACGCAAATAAGGAAGTGGTCCAGTGGCTTCGGTGGCCGCATACTTGGAGTTGATGACAGTATGTGAAATTCCTGCCATACGTAAAACTAGATTCTCGAACCATGCTGGTCGGAACTGTACCAATGTGAGTTTCGGTTGTGTTTGTGGTGTTTCAGCAGGAGTACTTGTACCGGTAGAAGTAGCATCTGATGTCGTTGAGTCATATCCATCATCCGATTTGCCCCAAACTTCAGTCCATCCTTCTTTCCGTGTTTCACGAGATGGATTTCTGGCTCTCGGTTGCAATGTGTCAAGATTGGAGATGGATTGTGCCACAATGGACTGGATCAGGAGGGTTCCTTCGTTCCTGGTCATGTTGGAATAGTAGTGTACATTGTTATGGTGATGTGCTCGTGATGGCGTGTGTGGTGCTGCGGAACTTGTTGTTTTACTGGTTACTGGAGTTTTCTGTACCGTACTGTGCTGCACAAGTACAAGTACCTTGCGAAAAATGAAGACCCTTGGGTTCGGACATCATTTTCGTATTTCGTGCAGACCACAGACACACTGGCATCGCCGTAGAGTATTCAAATCTAACTAGTGGAGATATTATATGAATACTCAGGTGCCGTTACCGGCTAGTTTTTGTTAGAGTAAGGTCTTGGGATCCCCGGAAGGGTCGAAAGCATTATGAATGTATCTACAGATATTTAATTGTATATATGCCGATATTCAGTTGATTCTTGTAGGCCGCCTCGCAACTATTGGCGCGTCTCTGCTGTTGCACACGTGATTATACACATGCATATTTCCTAGTACTAGATGCTACATGGTGGTATATGTACATTTCGTATGAAGTAGGAAGTGATCCACGGGTTCTGGTGATCCGTTTTCCAGTTGCTAAAATCAAAATCCATTTCCATGATCCATGGCGCATCAGTGTGTTGTTGTTGTGCCACTGTAACTTTAACTGTATTCATTACAACCATTGCCAATTGTTGATTGACTTTTGCCAGTTGACAATACCGGCGTCATTGTATCACTGGATCATTGAATCGCTGAGATAAATCACTGATTCATTCGAGGACAACGGAGAACAGGTGATCACTCGACCAATACGAAAAGTCAACAATAGTCTATCCTCGACACTGGAAGGACGCAGCACTGCTCAATACTTCTACCTGCAGATTCATTGTTGAAGCTTTGACATTGATCAACAAAAGAATCAGTCTACAGAACACAGTTAAGCGGAACTGATCTGACACTACTGGTAGTGCACTGGAGTACCAAGGACCAAGTCACAGGACACTACAACAGTACCGACTCTGTACTCCCGACTCTGAACTTATCCAGACATGTCATCGCCTTCTCCAGTGCAAGGGCAAGGACAAGGATTAGGAAGTGCATCTTCCAGTCCAATTCCTCCTCAATGGCAACAGCCAACATCCACTTCCAGCGGTGAGATTCGCTCGGTAACACCTGCCATGAACAACACTCGAGGCGCATCCATGGGCATGTATCCATCCAGAGCCAACGTTTCGTCTCCAACAAGAACACCAGGATCGGAATCCAACTCGAATGCCAACACACCGCAGCCATCAGCGTCAGGATCAGCACAACCACAATCATTCTCAAACTCCAATTCACAGTACAATGCCAATCGAACCATGTCGCCTCAACGTTACCTTGCCAACACCAGCAGTAACAACAACAACATGAATCAAAAACAGCAGGATAGTGGACCTTCCTCCACTGGTCTCATTCGGTTGACACTCCGCAAACCCATGGGAATTGTGTTTGAGCCAATGTACGATCCGAATCAGCCATCCGTACAAAAAGGCGTTCGCATTTGCGATCTCCCAAGGACTGGAGCTGCCGCACTTTCCAGAAAACTCGAAATTGGAGATGAACTGCTCTCCATCAATGACAAGACCATGTCCAGATTGACCTTTGACGAAATTATGGATTTCATCATTGAGGCTGATCCAGAACAGGTCAATCTGTTGTTTCGACGACCACGAAAGGAAGTCCTGGCCGCCAGGAATGCCCTCAAGGCACCGCCGCCTAATAAGTACAACTCCAATGCGAATGCTGCATCTGTCAAGTGGGTCGACGAAGACGGTAAGAGCCCCAAAAAGGGACAAGAGCAAGTCAAAGGGATCTGCGACCACTCCAGTCTCCGCCTCAAACTCCAAAAAGAAGAAGACATCATCATCCAAGAAAGAGCGATACGACGACGATACTCTTGAAACCTATGATGAAAAACCACTTCCCAAGAAGAAGGGAAGGAGAGATCCCTACGAGAACGAATCATTCCTCGATTTGCTCATTGACACGATCTGTGCCAATCCAGATGCTGTCTGCAAACCGTCAGATCGTCATGGCGATACCGATTATGATTCTGACGAGGATGAAGACGATCGAACTCTCACTTCGTATGATGATTCAACCTACGTCACCTACGAATCAGAAAAGGAAAAGGAAAGGAAGCCGTCCTCCTCCAAAGACAAGAGCGCCAAGAAAGCACCACCACCGAGTGCGGATTCGGAAACCGAAGATGACACGTTTGCCGAAGAGGAATTACGTCATCGATCCAAAATAATGAATAATGTCAAGTCCTTGCTACCAAAGCCCTACGAAGACGATGCGACTTTGGAAACGACGGAAACCACTGATCGACTTCCAGTCAAAACGATGACCAACCCTTCTCCAACTCCCCCCACTCGGACTTGCAGTTGTTCAAGAAGTTCAATCGCCACCACAGCCCGAGCCACCCAAGCAGCAATTGCAGCCTCCGATCCAACATCATATTCATCAGCAACACTACCAACAGCAGCAGCAGCAGCAGCAACAGCAACAACAACAAGTGCGCACGCCGCTGATGATGCCTGCTGTCGATGATGAAAAGAACAAGGCGCCCATTACGGAATTGGAATACGATGACCAAGTGGATGCCGATGTGTCGGTCATGGAGTCACTCGGTGGACCGTCTCTGCTCATTGAACAGCGACGACAAAACCCGGCGGTTGTACAGCCGCCCAAGGATGTGGTTCCCGCTGAAATTGTCAACGAATTTGGAAGTGATTACCCCGCTGACTTTGGTTACACCCGAGAGCAAACGATTGGAAGAGACCCGGTTCGATTCTACTCATTTGTTGTGAAGAAACTGTTGGAACAACATGAACCAGAAAAGGTTAGACTGTTGGACAAGCTTTTGGCGAAATACAAGGGAAGAGAGGATCATTTGGTGCAAAAGCTATCGGTGCGATACAGACGAGCACCTGATGAGGGAGACGAGGCGTCGTTTTCGGAGGCAGTTAACAAGAACAAGGAAAGCGAAACGACCGAACGGGTTGTGCAGAAAGCACAAGAACGAGCTGTTGCCACGTTTGGAACGTGGCCTGAGAATGAAACGAAGGAGCAGGAGCCTGTCGATGTTGAAAAGGAGGAATCGGAAGAAGAATCTGAATTTTCTGGAGATTCGATTGATGGTACCTCGCCAGCCGTCATTGCGCAAGTCTCTGAGCTTCTGAATTACGTTTACGGCAAGACCTCTGTACCTGGTCAGATTGATCGCGTCTCAACCATCATGCGCGCCTACGAAGGTCGCGAAGCAGTGCTTTTGGAACTTTTGGAAACCAAGGCCCTGATCAAGGCCAACAGCGAAAAGGAGAATGCCGCGAACTTGCCATCATTCTTGAGGAATTCGCCAGCGCTGGACCAGCATCGCGAAGAGGATGACATGGTTTCGCCACTTTCGTCGCCAAACACGGGCATGAACCCGCAGCCAGTGGGAGGAGGTAACATTATCAACGATGATATTTCGTCCATGAGCGGCGTTTCCTCGCCTGTGCCAGAGAATGGTATCAAGCCGGTAAGTTGCGATTAAGATTGTCGTTTTCTATTGTTGCCGGGTGGGTTTTCCATTCAGTCGAGCCCTTACCTTTACCTCTCTATCGCACAATTCAACAGGAGGAAGCACTTTCGAAGCAAAAGGCCGCAGAGAGAGCAGCAAGTAGCAACAATGGCAGCAAGGAACCCAAACGTGCGATTGTGACTAATTCGTCGATACCAAATAATGCCACACTATCGTCAGCTGCAAGCAAGGAAGTGGCTCCGAGTAAGCAGCAGCAACAGGAGAAGGACAAGAAGAAAAAGGGTCTTTTTGGTGGTTTGTTTAACAAGAAGAACCGAAAAGGAGGTGGCGTTGCATTACGAAGTAAGGGAGAAGAGCATGGCTCTATCTGAAGGAATGTACAAGTGCGAGTCAATGATTGATGGTTGAATAATGGTATTATAGAGCCACGAAAAGAATAGTAACGTGTACGCTTTTGTTGGACTTGAAAGTCTTTCTATAACATGCTTTGAAAGTGAGCACTCGTACTCTCGAGTATTAAAGATATTCGCACTGATACGCCGAATCTTCCTCCGCGGTGACATGGAATCCACTCTTGGGGCCAACTTCAAAGTTGGTGCCAGCTGGGAAAGTCACCCACTCGTCCGATGTCGTGCCATCGACCTTCACCTTTAGGAGACCCGAAATGACAGTCATGCGTTCGGCCGCATCTGTACCAAAATAATAACTTCCCTTGGAGATGATACCAACACTGAACTTGCGACCATTTCGTTCACTCGCAACAGATTGGACTGCTGCATCAAAATATGAATTGTGTTGAATAGGCATGATGGTGACGATGATGATGTGTTGTTTGTGATGTGTAATGTGTATAGTACATGTCAATGTTTGTGGTGCCCAAGGTAATGGTACGTGTACTGTCGATGCTATTTGTACAGCGTTGCACTGTGGATGCATTTCCCAGGTTAACGTCATAGGAGACTGCACGCGGATACCTGGTAATTTTCCTATGATACTCACATCGTTAATCAGGGTTTACGTATGGTCTAACGCACAGACGTCTGTCCACCGACCAGCATATGCATTTCCGCGATCAAAAACAGGAATCATACGACGATTTCATAGTTCGAAGTTTATTTGAAGGATTGGATCCAACATCCAATCATCCATCAGCCGTATCAATCATTCATAATTCATAACTTCATAACTCATCACACAACATACTTATACATTTCGACAGATGCGACTGCTTACAATCACAACACATTTTCTTAATCATGTCACAATACTCATGATGATGGCATTGGTGTCGTTGTTGAATCATGGCCACAAAGCGCAAGGATTTGCATCGTTTGCCAGCAGTAATGGCCGTCCATCACTTCCGATACAGCTGCAGCAACAACGATGCACTTCCCTTTCCATGGAAAAAGTGCTGGGGATAGACATGGAGAATTCAAGAACATCATCATCTGTTGCTATTGTTGGAAGTGGTGCTGTTGGAGGATATTACGGAAGTCGCTTGTGGGAGGCAGGTCACAACGTTTCATTTTATATGCGAGGAGAGCATTACTTTCAGAGTAAGGCCAATGGTCTCAATGTCACGGTGAGTTGAGTCATGTTCAGAATGCGTGTCGAAGTTTTTGTGCGGCGGCATAGGACAGTAAAATTGGCATTAATCACCGTGGCTCTCACCTTGGCACTCCACAAAATTTATCTTCGGGTTTCCGACTCATCAAGTCGATTCGAGGTGACATTTTTATCCCTCCAGATAGATTGCAAGTCTTTGACGATACCAATGATATTGGAACCGTCGATTGGGTGATTTGTGCACTCAAGAGCACTGGCCTTGACGCTATACCTGACCTCATCTATCCATTGTTGAACAGCAACACCAGGGTCCTCAACATTATGAACGGGTTGATTGAGGAGGATCTTCTGAACATGCTCGCCGAAAAATGTGACAAGAGTCCGTCGGATGAATTGACTTGCTGTGCAGCAGTCTACGGAGGTATGGCACTCTTGTGTTCGAATCGAATTAGTCCCGGCCATATTGATCATTCCTTCGCTGGTCTATTGAGCGGAGGAGTTGCTGCAGCATCAACGACCAATACTCCACAGAAGAACCAAGCAGCCTTTGAAGCCTTGTGGCAACATGCGGAAGTTGACATCAACTACGAAGCGTCGTTACTTAGAGGTCGATGGAAAAAGAATTGTTGGAACCTCCCTTTCAATGGCATTAGTGTTGCTATGGGTGGCGTCACCATTGATGTTGTCGTCAATGATCCCGGTCTTCGAAAATTGGCCTACTCCGTGATGGACGAAGTTATTACCATTGCCAATGAAGATTTGAAGCAGAATGGGTACGATCCATCATGGTACTTGGGAGAGGCTGAAAAGAAGCAAATGATGGACTTGAGCGATGCAATGGGGCCTTACAAAACATCTACCATGCTGGATCTTGTGGAACGCAGACCAATGGAGGTGCAATTCTTGTTTCGTAAACCGCTCGAAAGGGCGGCTCGGTTGAATGTCAAAGCTCCTCATCTTGAAACCTTGGTTGTCCTCATTGAAGCGTATCAGAGGATGTATGGCCTCTAAGCAGGGTCGTAAGCTACCTTTTAGAAACAACTCTTGATTCTGAGTTATCGACATGTATCGAACGCCTGTCGACCTTCATCAACAAATGCATTCAGAACGCGGAATTGGTAATGAGTTTGTGACAAGCATCCTTACACCAATTGATGCACGACATCCCTAAGACGTATCTCTCTTTCGATCACACCTCAGCATCGTAATGCAATCCGCTCCTGATCCTATTGCAGAGTTATGCTATTTGAGGACAGCAAGTCACATCTAAATTACACTTTCGTACTACGTCCGAACCACTTAAACACAGTCTTGCCGACTTGAGGTGGCGCATTCTTCTTTCCTTTCTTGTTTGCAATCTTCTTCTCTTCGTTTCTTGATATTGTGAGCATCTTGTGCATCGTGTCAAAAACGTGCTCTTCCAATGGCAACGATGGTTGCTTGTCATTCACTGGAGCGCTTGGTGTTGGTGATTCTGCCGAAACAGGTTCCACATCATCATCCGGAGTCGCTATGTCTCCTTCTTCCTTTCCAAGTTCATTATTCACTGGCCCAACATACCTCAAGAAGGTTAGTTCGATGGATTGGGTATTCTCAGCCTCAGATACGAGGGAACAAATATCATCAACATTCATCCCAAGGGCGCTGCGACCGTCAACGGCAGCGAGCTGGTCACCAATGAGGATCGCATCATCCGGAGACAACTTGGCCGCGTTGCCAGTCGCAAAGACGTTCGCTACCCAGCATCCTCCATCATTCTCTTGAAACAACACTGCGTCGAAAAGGAATTATGTGTCAGTCATCTTTGAAAAGTGCTTGCCCACTGTAGTCCGACAAGGCTTACCTCCAAGTGGTAAGCCAATCTTGATCACTTTGAAAACAACCTGATCCACCAACGACGCGTCACGACAACTCTCATCGAACTCCAGGCCTTGAAGCTTATACATCGATTGAGCGGCATAAAATGCCATATCGGCGAGGCTGGGGTCACGCTCCAGGGAATACATGGCGACCTCTTCAAATTCTGGAACTTTCGTCTCGACTTTGCTCTGCTGTGATGAAGGGCGCGATTAGAATTGTGGCATCGCGTTGTCATTTCATAAAATATCGAACTTACTTGATCCACGGATCCGGCGCCGAGAAGCCATTCAGCTGCGTAAGACATCGTTGCATCGAGTGGAGACAAGTTATCGACTTCTACATCCTTCACTTCAACTGCAGCAGCAACTGCTGGCTTGCTTGTTACAAAAGCGTTGCAACCTGGGTGAGCAAAAAGCGCATGCTCTGCACCAATTTCTGTCTTCACCTCCTGGTCCAGGTTCTGATCCAAATTCCGGTCCACATGCTGGTCTTCATCCTGGACTACATCATTGGTATCGGGCGATGAACAGTCTGGAGGTGGAAGGCCGAGAGTCTCGGTGACGAGATTGACCCCGCCTTCAAGAAATTCCCATATGGCAACGAAGGGATCACCTTCTGCCGGAACCACGCCCGTAGGCGATTGCGCTTCAGACTTCTCGACCTTCACTTCAGTCTTCTCGACCGTCACTTCAGTCTTCTCGACCGTCACTTCAGTCTTCTCGACCGTCACTTCAGTCTTCTCGACCGTCACTCCAGCCTTCTCGACCGTCACTCCAGCCTTCTCTTCTCGCGACGCACTCGAGCCTCGACTTGTATCACTGACGTTCTCACCGTTTGTGGTATATGAGGTACCATTCGCTTGACTGGCATCCACCGTCCAGTCCTCTTCGAGGGTTCCGAGAGTTTCGGATGCGCAAGACTCCATGTCGAATTTCTTGTTTTGTTTGTATCTGTAGGATCGACGACCAGGTTTGCTGGATTTCGGATTGCCGATAAACAAAAGATCCTTGAAGAGATCTTCCACCTCACTCTCCATGCTTTTGGTATAATCGGAATTGAGACTGTATTCCGAGGCTACTGTTTCGATCTCGGCAGATTCGATGACATCTCCGACTTCCTTGTTGTCGTCCGCCATTTGAAAAATCGTTTCGTCGTACGTGTCAAAGCAAACAATGTTCGAAAGTTTTGGCCCTACCGCTTTCGAAGACTTCTGGGTTGTTCCCTTTTGTTGATTTCGATTCCTTCGTTGGTATGCTTGCTGCGTACGCTTTTGCAAATCATCATCACCCTCTTGAGAAGAATTATCATCTTCCGATCTCCTGTTTCTTCGGAATCGCCTGGGCTTATTACCTTTGGAATTGGCTGCTTCAGAGGCAATGTCAGCCAATATCATGCGCTTTCGTTCATCAGCGGCTTCAAAGTTGAAAAGCGAGTCATCGTCGCCGGCCGTGTTTGCGACAGGGGTGACCGACCTTGCCAATCCTAGCTTCTTTCGCAACTTTCTGGGAGAGCTATCGGTAGCGCTTCCCGGCGACAAACCAAACTCTTCGTAGTTATGATTTGGCTCATCTTTCGGAAGGAATGGCAAATGGCCCGCTCAAACTCCAGAGTTGTTAATGAAACGCGTGGTCGCATCGGATTCTGCCAAAGAGAGAGCATACGGCGGAGAATTGGGATGCTTTTTACCCTCAGTAAGGATGGTTGGAGGTGAAGCAGACCGAAAGCGGTCATTGTCACTGTAGTAGGCACGGAGGACTTGCACATTTCGCCGACCGCCTCCTCCTGTATCCGAAAAGCCTCTGTCCGGCGAGGAGTCTCCCCCAACAATGACGAGCTCGTCCTCAGGAGCGTCAGCAAACGCGGATGGTTCGTCAAAAGGGCGGTGCAGGGGTGGTGGGGGTTGGCGGCGTTGCTTGTTGGGAGAAGGGTAACGAGGAGGGCTGCAATGCGGGACAGGGCGAGACAGTCCCAATTGGTCAAAGGGCATCTCATCGTCATTCCAGCCAGCTTCACGCCGAGGCTTGGGTGGTGGAGTGGGCCTCGTTGGTGAATAGGATGGCCGAGGGGGTAAGTGTCTCTGGCTCTTTCCAGAGCTTGTTCTTACATGGCTTTGGTCATACGTGGAACTCCTCGAGTTCGGAGTGGATGGCGAACTTGACGACGCAGAGACAGTTGATGGGGTGTACGTCTCGCGTCTTTCAAGTAGACTGAAGCCAGTGTCCCCGAAAGGATTATACAGCTGGCTCGGGATCTGGCTCGATACTCTAGTGCTGTCCCTCCTCGGGGACTGATTGTGTTCGTCGATTCTAGAGTCCACCATTGCCGCACTCTGGTTAACCTTCTTCAAAAGCTCCAAATGAGGTACTCGGAGTGACAGGGAGCAGTATGGTCCCTTGTTGCAGCTTGATGCAACTTGGTGTTGACCAGTAGGATTCCTTCTATCCTTCTATTGCAACAATCCACTTGAACGGATCAATGTGATATTACTTGCAAATTCAATTGTTTGTTTTCCCTCCATACTGTGGTCGAGCATCAAACATTGTCGAATTAAAATCGAGCATGTCACTCGTGTGGGACAACTTCCACCATCCGATCCGTCCTATCAAATACATGACATGCACATGAACATGAAATGGCAATACTTACCTTAGACGAAGGCTGCGCGTAGCGCTCGTCTGATACTTAGAAACACGTTAACGTCGGTAACGGCAACGGAATCCGTTGCAGCGTGATCCCGGATAGGAAATTTCGTGTGATTTAAGTAGAAACACCAAAAATCCAATGATCCAAATTATTGGATGGCTCAGTGACATCGGTAGACCACGCTACTTAGATTTCTCACAAGCAATACCCTCAGATATGACGTTGTTCTGTGTAATTAATTCTCAACTCCGAGTACCGGATGGTGCCGGTGCACAATCCATGAAACATGAAAGTGACTTTGAATGGAGGGAAAGAGAAGCCACTGAACTCCGAGTACAGTGCTCTGTGTTCACCGAAACCTTTCTACTATCATAAGATTCCAAGTTCCGATTTTTGCCTCGTATCTGGAGTACTTGTACCTGCTACTGGTTTGTGCAACATCAGCTACGAGATGTCCTTGTTCTAGCTACTATATCGTGTCATGATTCTTCCGAGGACCACTACAGCCACCGAAATGGACATTGGGACAAAGAATCATGATGTCATGATTGATGGATCTGTCACGAGACGATGCAGGCTGCTGATGCTGAATTCCATCCCAGATCAACAAAAGCTGGACAAGTTGTGATGCAACCGGTACTATGTTACATTGATGCAACCATTACTTCAGCATGTGGGAAAATAGACATGTCTTAGTTTTCCAGCAACACTAGCATCACTACTAACAAGATTGGATATGGATCCAAGCAACAAATTATGTCAACATGATGGTGTCCCTAGAATATACGATTATGGTGGGAGCCTTAAGCAGCTGTGCATACTGCATACCTGCAGGACTGTTGTGCTTAGGGGCATTAACAAGAAACTGCACCCCCACTACTGCCAATGCAGGTAGGTGGTGGGGACAACGACTCTGGGGACTTTAATGATGACAAGAATAACTACCGGTAGTTTAGCTTGATTGGAGTGGAGCACCTGTACAACAGTTGGTACTACAGTACATTACTTTCGATAGTAGTACTGGAGTAGGAATACTGACACGATTGGCTTCTACAACAGTACTCCGTACTCAGTAGTCAGTAGTACGCTTCCGTACAAGTGTATGATGCACTTCCTTCTTCCTTTGGACTCCTCGTAACTCCTCGTGGGTCTGAGATTTCTTCCGAAACCATGGCGACAGACACGCGAGCTCCGGAAATGCCGCGTGGAGCACGCATGTACGAAGACGCAACACGCAACAAACGAGCTATGCTGATAATCTTCCCCTTGTAACACACGTATTCCATCAGACAAGACAAAATCAGAAAATCCACCGTCCTCTCG